>BRDA01005601.1:66762-85262 GCA_036984385.1 Crenuchus spilurus | reverse complement strand
GGTTTACCTCTACCGAATAGTGTCGTCGTACTGGCGATACGTGCTCGTGGACTTCGCGTTCGTAGGGCCTCGCGAAGCAGTTCTGCCGTCGCTCGGATGCTTGCGCTTCAGGTGCTCGTGCATAGCGGTCATGCTGCTGTGATAAGCCATCTCCATTTGGCAAAGCTTACATAGCACCACATTGTTCGGCCTCTGTCCAAAATACTCCCAAACTTAAGATGGCCATGTCCGAGTTTTTTAGCTACAGCCTGCTCCCCGGAGAAATCCATGTTCTTAGTAGGTGTGGCCATCTTGGAAACGCGTCGACGCGCATTTTTGCAAATCGACACATTTTTGAAGTCGATTTCGTCGATTATGTCGACGCATCGCCCCACCACTACTCGCATTAAACACGCAAACATCCATGTGGCTTACATCATTCATTTAGCCATTTTTCATACTTACATTTTTCATACATATATATTGTTGTCTTGTATTATTTTTCTAATATTTGTTTTATGTACAAATATAAAAGAATAATCAATTAAACTAATTTTATTTAACCTAATGATGTCAAACCAGCTTATTAAAATAGATGTTAATTTCTGACCAACTATAAGACTTGTTTTGGGTAATTAAATTACTGATTTTTTAGCGATTTACATAAATGAAAAACCATGTATGGTGTTCAGTATTTAGTTAAATTTTCTTTGGTTTTGATTTTACCCCAAAATGTTCATTTCGGTGCATCCTTACAGTTGTTATTATTTCTTCTTGAGTATATTTTTGAGTAAGTAAAATCCTTACTGATCACACAAACTTTTTCTTTCAGGGTAAATACAAAGCTGTGAAAATTTTAGATTCTGACATTTATTTAGACAGATATGCTCATCTTTTAGCTCTCCGTATGGTTTAGAGGTACAGCTCCAGGTATGATGAGTGCAGTCGGCAGAAATGGTAGTGCTAGTATATTGCACCATCAGGGCTGACATCACTGAGCTTTCTGACTCTGCGCTTACCAGTAAACAGACTCCCTATATCACACTTTACCCACCAGGCTGACTCACAGTGGCCGAGTTCTGCTTATTTGGAAAAAAATTACCCAAACTCTTCTGTTGGACAGGCCTGACTTTCGGATGAAATTTGAGAATAGTTTGCCCAAAATCCATTTAAAGGCCCCATTTCATCAGAGAAAAACAAATATACCTTAACCTGATTTGATGTAGTGGGTATAAATTTAAGGTTTCCAAACATACTGTTCACTTCCTAGTTCATGCAGTGCTTATATGGCAGCCTAACAGCTAAAACAGCTCCTTTAAAATTCCCTGTTTTTATCATGTCACAGAAATCAGTTATTTTACATATACCAGCTGATTCAGCCTATAGATCAGGTTCAAGTTTGTAAACAAAGAGCTTCAAGACACTTCCAGGGGGGGTATTCCACAAAGCAGGCCTTCTCGGTTTAGCCAGGTAACTCAAGCCCGAAGTCGAACCTGTCCAATGAGAAAAGAGCAGCAGGACGTCCCTATTGGTCTGTCCTCAAAGTATGGCTTAAACTATTTGGCTAACTTGGAAATCCTGCTTTATGGAATACCCCCCAGGAGGTAATGCATAACAGACAAGAAAGGTGTGAAGTGCAGTATGCGTGGAGTTCACCTAGAAATTCTGACTAAGCTTAGTACAAAATGCAAAACGCAGGTCCGTGTGGGGCTGTAATGCAACATGTAAACCTGGTAATACTTTTGGGGTTTTTTGGTTTCCCGCTGGAAAAAAATAAAGCAAAACTCATATATGTCTGGATTCAGGGCCTGAGAAGAGAAACAGCTGCAAAACCAAGTTCAGTTGTGAAATTAACTTGGGGGTTTAGCAACCACAATGCTGGGTAAAGGCCATCTACCAACACAACAGTGTTTGTGGTAAACAAACTAGCCAAGTAAGCTATGATTAATTATTCAGATAAAATGTTCTTGATGGGGAATGTTAGTTATCCATAAGTGCATCAGGGATTGTTATCCACCTGTAAGGAGGTTATTTTACTATGTATTGATAGTTGCCTTATACTTGTAGCTCCAGTGCAAACCACGAACATAAGTCTATTACCTTGGTCATAATGTTTTGGCTCATTAGTGTACTCCTCAGGTCAGTGCGTCTTGTTTGTTAAATTGCCTCTCTAAATGTGGCTGGCACACATGCATTCAGACAGGACCCCTTTGTCCTGTGTCACACACATACACACCACCTCAGAATGATGTGCTTCTATCCTGGGATGTGCTGTGAAAGGCCGGCTGTGTGAGAGAGCTGCTTTCTGTGCCAGATGGCTGTTGATGCCTTCAACAGTCCTGATCCACCTCAGCTCTGACCAGAGAGGACACACTCTTTAGTCCGTGGCACATACTTTGAGCTATGAATATTTTTTTGCTTTCTTAAAGCAAGTTTGGCCACATTTCAAATTCAAGTAAATCATTTTTACTTCAAAAGTGCATTTGTGAAGGTTTGGTGTAGAGTTGCGCCAAGTTTTGAAAGTATCAGCTTTTTAACAGTTAAATTTGGCAATCAATTCTATACTCAAACTTTCAGTACTTTTAGTAGTTTATAAATAATTCATTGCACAATTTTGGTGCCATATTTTACTGCATTTTGTTGTATATTTCATTTTTTCATTACATCTATTCCTACATTTCAGGCTTGCAAAAATTTGGGATGGGCTAGTAATAATATAAAACAAACAAACAAACAAAAAATAAATAGTGATGTGATTGTGATCATTATTTGTTTTTTGGAGTTTTTATTTTGATGACCTGAAATGGGCAGATGATCTCCAGTTTGTCAGCAATATGTGCGAAAATTATTAAAAAGCTTAAAATGATGTTCCTCAAAGAAAGATTTGATAAGATTTGCATATTTCACCCTCTATAGTTCATAATGTCATTAAACCATTCATGGAATCTGGAGGAACTCTGTGCATAGAGGGTAAGCCTAAGCACCTCCATCCATCCATTATCACACCCGCTTAATCCTTATCAGGGTCGCGGTTAGTCCCCTACACCCTCACTGGGCACATGTTAGGCCATTACACAATTCAGCTAAGCCCAGGACAGGGCACCAATCCATCACTGGGCACACACACACACACACACACACACACACACACACACACACACACACATACATGCATACGTAGGTGGGGTCAGCCATGGCCTAGTGGTAAGGATCTGGTCTTGTGACCAGAAGGTTGCCAGTTCGACGATCCCCAGACAGGATGGGGATAAAAGGCTTCGGGCACAAATTCTCACAGCCTTGTGCGTGTGCGCGTGCACGTGTGTGTGTTTCACACACGGGTTAAATGTGGAGGTCAAATTCCGTTGTGTGAAAATTGGCAAATTGGTTCATCTTAATCTTTTAATATATATATATATATATAATAATATACACACACACACAGGGAGAACATGGAAACTCTGCTCAAATGGGGCAAACGTGCTAACCACTAAGCCACCGTGCCACCCCAGCCTAAGCGCCTATGATTTCTAATCCCTCATGTGGCTCTGAATCAACAACCACCATTCATCAATGACTAATATAACTGCCATGGACAAAGGATTACTTTGCAAACCTTTGTCGAGCACTGTACAGAGTTACATCACAAATCCCACTTAAACTGTACTGTACAAAAAAGAAACCTTATGTTGACCATGTTCAGAAGCAATGGCGATGTTTTTGGGCTTGGCGGCATCTGGGATGTAGCATCACACCTACCAGAGATTGTATGTGAAGTTTTGAAAAAGAAAAAAAAATTGACAATACTGTACTTTTGCACACCTTAAAATTGATAATGAGACAAAATTACAACTGAAACACTTCATCACTTGGTATTGTTGGTACCAAAACATCTTTTAATTGCTGTGAGAAGAAATGGCAGCATACTAATACAGCTGGTTACTGTATGTTTACTGTACAGCTGGTTACTGTATGTTTACTGTACAGCTGGTTACTGTATGTTTACTGTACAGCTGGTTTCTGTAGGTTGGTGTTTCATAGCTGTGCATGATTGTTAAAAGTCTCCATTATATTCTCTGTACTGCAGTTATTTTGGTTTTATCCTTTTTCTGCAGTTCAGTAAATCCCACGAAGGTTGTTGTTTGCAGAACATGGGTCCTTTCACAGTCAGATTAGTATTTTTGTTCCTTGAAAAGGCCAATGTGTGTAAATTAGTTAACCAATTAACTTAGTCCTTATTGGTGCCTGCTTTTTTAAATTTTTGTTGGCATTTAGATGTTTTTACTGTGCAGTTCCTTTAAAAACTGTGAATCTGTTATGACATTGCATAACTGATGCCCCTTTCTGTCCTATCCAGTTGACATCCGGGAGATTAAGGAGATTCGACCGGGTCAGAAGTCTCGGGACTTTGAGCGCTATGTGGAGGACTCAGCAGCTAGACCAGACCAGGCTCACTGTTTCGTCATCCTGTACGGGACGGAATTCCGCCTAAAATCCCTTAGTTTAGCAGGTAGGAAGAGTGCTATGGTGTGTTCATATAAACACTCTCATGCACACGTACACTGAAATGAGGGGATACAGGATAAATTAGGATATACTAGATCATAAGCAATCACAATAAACAATATAACTCAATCGAATATGAGATGTGCCAGGCATTTGGCAACTTTGGATGAACAAGAGAACCTTTTTCTTTTTTATTTATCCAATCTTCTCAACCACTTAATCTATTTCATGGCTACCTCATTGGGTACTTGGCATTCCACTATTTTGGTTCTGTTGTTCAACAAAATAAGTGTATAGTACTAAGACCAGCTCAAATCTAGATGATGGTTATATTGATGGATAGTATTATAAACACACCTTGTTAGGAATGAACACAGCCTGGAACGTCACAGATGCCATGTAACAGGGTTTGCACATGTAAATAAGCAAGAACACCAGTCATTTGTAGTAGAGCACAAAATGATGGTTGTGAGCAAAAAGTAAAAAATGTTTTGTTTTTGTAAAAAGCACTTCTACAGATTAGATATGTTTGCTTTCGCTACTGTATCAGGACATTTTGCTCATGAAAAAAACATAACTCTCATGCTAGACACACACAACAGCACAGTTCACTGACCTTTATATTTACATCCTTTTTTCACATGATTTAATGTCTTCTCACAAGTCTCCACCCTCTGTTTTTGTATAGCCACCTCTGATGAGGAGATGGCTATGTGGGTGAAGGGTCTGACTTGGCTTGTGACCGACACTCTGCGTTCTCCCACACCTTTACAGATAGAGAGGTCTGTATATCTACTCAACCTTCTGCCTTTGGGATTTTATGGAAAACTGTGAAATTATTCAAGTTAACCTTTACCTTAAATGACAGTAGTAGCAGCCATTTTTTAACCAATGTTTATAGCTGCATCACAGTCTGTTTAATGTTACAGTTCGACACAGTTTGAGAGAAGTGTGATGATTAAGCGTAGAATTAGAACCATGCTCATTAGTGGGATATAAACTTTGACTGGACTGAATGTCATTCAATTACTTTAGAACAGGGGTCACCAACCCTTTTGAAACTGAGCTACTTCTTGGGTACCGATTAATGCAAGGGCTACCGGTATGATGCACACTTCTGAAATAACGACTGAAAAAATAACTCTTTTTTTGAAACAAATCTGCAATTAACTTGTGGGCTTTGCCGACACCACAGTCGACCCGCATATGAGACACACTGAAAATTATGTTTTCAGGCATACATCATGTCCTCGCCTTCACTACACCTGCTAGCTGGTCTCCATGGTAATGGTTGCCATGGAGACCAGCTAGCTGTAATCTAATATGAAACATTTTTTAAAGTTTATTTTTTATATTGTTATTTTCAAATTCACACCAAAGAAAGTGTGAAATAAAAAAAAGAATAACAAAAAATTTTATGTAGTTCACTGGTAAGTGGCGCTACTGTCAGTTTGCACAGAATTCCCTGACTTGAAAGAGACCTAAATACAGGAGATCTCGTTAACTGGTTTTCACTCGGTGACCAATCAGGATTTTCCTTTTGTTTCCTTTATTAAGGCCATACGTTTCAAAGTGAAAAACCTTAAAAATGATTACAGAGAAAGAAAAAATAATAAATATTACAGAAAATATTGATAGTTAAAGTGCTTATTGCAACTGCTCTTAACATTTTACTGCATTTTTACACTCTATGAACATGTTTGTTAAAACAAGTAAATACGCTTATGATCCACTTTAGTGAATGTTTAAAGTACTGAGCTACAAGTCCAAATGTTAAAAGGTTAATGCAGCCACTGTTAGCTTAGCCGCAGTGCTAACATCTTCAGAGGAACAGCCTTTATCACTCTTACCAGCTGCCTGTCTGGACTATGCATATATATGACTTCTGTACAGTATGTTAGTTAGTCTGAACGCTGTGGAGAGACTTTTGGACATCATGCTGTCGCAGTATGGTGAGTGTAAACACTAGAGATTTCTCTGGCCACTGATCTGCTGCTGCGTCATTTCCCCCTTTTTTTTCTATACAGTGTTTGATCTGATTGGTTCCTCCTGTTTTACCTTTAAACATTTTTCAATTTGACTTGACATGTGCTTCTTATATTTACAGTATTTTCTGCTATGTTGCTGTTAGTTTCAATTTATTATTTGATTTATTTTTCATTTTAATTTATTTACACACAAATTTGACTCCACAGCTGTGGTGAGCTGTTTTTAACACAGGCCCGTGGGCGACTCATGTGGTCCCCATGTTGGTGACCCCTGCTTTAGAATGTAAAATATTTTTTACATTTGGGTTTTAGTTTTATAGTCTAGAAGTATATTAATGTTTGAATGTAGGTATGATGTCAGTTTTTGCACACAAATGTAAATAAATAGCAGAAATTCAAATGATGCAGTATCACTTAAAAAAAAAATAATATTGTGTATTGTGTTAATGGTCATCTTTTATATTCATCACGCTTAAAATTACATCTCAAGCCCCTTTAATTTGACTGCTGATCAGTTTGGCTTATAGCTCATGAAAATCAGAAATCCAGAATCTTATTTTAAAAAATATTTAATGTGGAGTAAATTACTATTCAAACAGTATCAACGTAATTTAATTGGCTTGAAATATCACTTTATTTGTAATGAATTTAAAAATATGATTGTTTACCCTCTTGAGTTAGGGGCAGCCGCGGCCTGGTGGTTAAGGATGTGGTCTTGTGACCGGAAAGTCACAGTTTTGATACCGGGCAGGTCATGACTGAAGTGCTCTTGAGCAAGACACCTAACCCCCAACTGCTCCCCGGGAGCTGTGGATAGGGCTGATCACTGCTTCTGCACATGTTCTCAGAGCTTAGTGTGTTCACTAGTGTGTGTGTTTCACTGCACGGATGGATTAGATTCAAAGTTTAATCTAAATCTACTCTAATCTTACTCTAACTAATCTAACTAATTAAATTATGAACACATGTTAAATTTTTCAAAAATATGTTTTTTGGAGGTGTATTGTTATTAGTTATCTTTAGTGTTGAGATCACAATTTTGAATCCTATTGATGCTGTTAACCAAACAAAGCTAATTATTAAAATATTATCTGCTGTAAAACATGTCATCAGTACATACTGATGTCATCAGAAAACAAAATAATTGATTGGACTGTGAGCTTCTGTTACTTACAGCTTGCTTAGCTTATCTTCAGTATAAAACTGTCATTGCTGATGGATTCCAATTGGAGTAAAGTTGAAAAAAGTGTAAATTCCACCTATAACTTTGTTTTAAAAGAAGCAGTCTGTAGATTATCCAGCTAGGCAAAAAAAACTGAGAATATTTATATTTTCAAGTGTTTTATATCTGACCATGATATTACAATATTGCATTAAAAAATGTGTTTTCTTTTCCCTGTTGTTTTTTTCAGGTGGTTAAGGAAACAATTTTATGCCATTGATCGCAACAGAGAAGATAAGTAAGTTTAAAGAATTGCTTGAGATTTTATCTGTTCTCTAATGGGATGACACTTAGTAAATTTGGTGTGAAACAGTGTATGTTGATTTGTAAAACTTTATCATGGGCCATAATAAATAAGCATTTCTGCATTTCTGCATCACAAGCTATTAAAATTAGATTTATATTCAAACTGGGTTACTTTTGCATGTGAATATGCTTTGTTTGCGAAGAGCTGATGGCTGTCTGCATCTATTTTTAATGCATTCTGCATGGTTTCATAGCTGTGCCTTTTTAATGGATTTATTTAAGGCAATCTTGAGTGACATATGGTTAGACCCTCTGGCTGTGGCTCTGTTGATCGGGGACAGCTCTTTTTTCACTACCTCTTTCTTTCAAAAGCACATGAAAGAGCAGTCTCTTAATGACCTGGAGCTTTTGTTTAGAAAAAGAAGCAAATTTGGCATAATCTTATTATTATTATTATTATTATTATTATTATTATTATTATTATTTACAATATAGATTCTATAAGAGATTTTAAATTTATTGAAATAATTTAGGATAATTTAGTTAACACTGACTTAAAAAAAGGCATGGAAATGGATGTCCATCATGATGTACCGGTGTGCTGTGCCAGAGAACAGCATGTCAGTCATATGGGACATTTTAGCCACTTTTAGAGGGTTCATCATTTACAGTTTTTGCATTGTTTTGGATAACATCAAGACATGGACTAGATTATCAGGTGCTAGCATGCTACAAGCAACCAGAGACAGATGGCATTGGAGAGAAGTGACTCGTCTGTGCAGCCTACCATCGCGAAGCGATGACGGCGTATGACATGACATGCATTGTTTTCCAATGAAGATCTCTTATGATGGTTGCTTTGCTGTATACAGTGGTGCTTGAAAGTGTGTGAACCCTTTTAGAGTTTTCTATATTTCTGCATATATATATGTGGAAATGGATCCAGTATGACACATTTGTGAGTGGCAAAAGTATGTGAACCTTTGCTTTTAGTATCTGATGTGACACCCCCCCCCCCCCACCTTTTGCAGCAATAACTGCTACTAAACGTTTTGGGTAACTGTTCTTTAACCATTTGGTAGAACGACTTGTGTGCTTAGGGTTGTTTTCTTGCTGCATATCTCACCTTCTTTTTAGTTCATTGACAGATGTCCTGACATTTTCCTTTACAATTCTCTGATATAATTCAGAATTCATTGTTCCATCAATGATGGCAAGCTGGCCTGGCCCAGATGCAGCAAAACAGGCCCAAACCATGATACTACCACCACCATGTTTCACAGATGGCATAAGGTTCTTATGCTAGAATGCAGTGTTTTCCTTTCTCCAAACATAACACGTTTTATTTAAACAAAAAGTTCTGTTTTGGTCTCATCCGTCCACATTCTCCCAATAGTCTTCTGGCTTGTCCTCTTTAGCAAACTGCAGCAATGTTCTTTTTGGAGAGCAATGTCTTTATATTTGCAACCCTGCCATGCACACCATTGTTGTTCAGTGTTCTCCTGATGGTGGACTCATAAACATTAACATTAGCCAATGTGAGAGAGGCCTTCAGTTGCTTAGAAGTTACCCCGAGGTCCTCTGTGACCTCACAGACTATTACACGCCTTGCTCTTGGACTGATCTTTATTGGTCGACCACTCCTGGGAAGGGCAACAATGGTCTTGAGTTTCCTCCATTTGTACACAATCTGTCTGACTGTAGATTGGTGGAGTCCAAACCCTTTAGAGATGGTTTTGTAACCTTTTCCAGCCTGATGAACATCAATAACTCTTTTTCTGAGGTCCTTAGAAATTTCCTTTATTCATGCCATGATACACTTACACAAACATGCTGTGAAGTACAGACTCTGATAGCTTTTTGTTCTTTTAATAAAACAGGGTGCCCACTCACACCTGATTGTCATCCCAGTGATTGAAAACACTTGACTCTAATTTCACCTTCAAATTAACTGCTAATCCTAGAGGTTCACATACTTTTGCCACTCACAAATGTCATATTGGATTGTTTTACTCAATAAATACATGACCAAGTATAATATTTTTGTCTCATTTGTTTAACTGGGTTGTTTTTATCTGCTTTTAGGACTTGTGTTAAAATCTGATGTTTTAGATCATATTTATGCAGAAATCTAGAAAATTCTAAAGGGTTCACAAAGCACCATTGTATACTTAAAGCAGTTCATCATTTATCTTCACACAAACATTTTCTATGTCTTCAAATGTTTGTTACTGTATCTTTAAGTCTGATGTATGCAGACATTATATGCTCTTGTCATCCCTCTGTTGTGTCTCATTCTAAAAGCACTCCAGACTGACACTCCTTATAACTTCTGTATGAGTGGGTGGTGCTAAACTGCTGTAAGCTGAATAGGTGGAAGTATTTATATGCCATTTTTAATGTTTTGGGCTGTTTATGCAGTTCAGTGAATGTTATGTTTTTACATACATCATCAACCTTATTTTAAAAAAATCTAGATTTCCGTGATCTGGACCCTTTTAAATGTAGTCGTTGACTGATGGGTTTAACATGAAGATATTCTGTGTTTGGTTGCATTTTGTAGCTGTTTTCTGTGTGCTCTCACACCACAAGGAGATAAACTTGCTGACTTTGGCTTTCAAGGCCTTATCAGCTCACTCTATATACACACACACACACACACACACACACACACACACACACACAGATCTGTCAGGTAGAGAGAGATAGAGTGTAGCCTCAGTAGGGGGCTGCAAGCAACTACACATCCTGCAACAGGAAACAAAGCTTTAGAGAATGAGTGTGTGCACTCCCCACGCACCACACATGCACAGGGCAAATGGAGAGTGGGGGAGAAAAGAAAAGAAAGGAAGACAGGAAGAAAGGAAGAATGCAGCAGGTCTCGTTACTGAGCTTGATGTGGCTTTTTACTTAAATACAGTTAACATGACTGGGTCTACTTATGCCATTTATAAAGAATTCTTTGTCAGCAGTATAATTTTGATAGGCCAAGTAGTAATCACTTCTAATTCCTTATTTTTTTCATATAAAATATTTTTTTCTTATATTTGAGTAACAGTAAGGGGTTCCTTCACAGACCGTTTGTGAACTAAATAAAGCAATGCACATTTGAAGTAAAGATGAAAAATCCACTTATTATTATATTTCAGTTGAATGTTGTAATTGTAGTAAAAATGGCATTTGAAGACTTTGAATGTGCCTTTTAAATGACTTTGGATTTGCATTATTTTTGTTTTAGTCTTATTTTGTACTATAGGGCCAATGATGCTATATATTCTCCTTGCGTTGTAAGCATATCATAATTAAATTTTTAATTAAATTTTTTAGAATTTCTTGTAAGGATCTCAAAAACATGCTGTCCCAAGTCAACTACCGGGTCCCCAACATGAAGTTTCTACGAGAGAAGCTTCCGGTAAATATGAACATGCATGCACATATACAAAAGGAAGTTGTAATTGATTTCATTGTTGAGCTATTGAGAGAACCTTATATTTACATATCAAAATTGTATATATTAACTATCACCTGTAAATTAAATTTCATTAACAGCATTTTATCAAGTTTGATTCCTTTACTTTGATATTTATACTAAGATGTGATTCAGTATAACACTGCTTTACAGTTGTGAAGCTTTTAGAAATGTCCTTTTCTACATGAACATGATGTAAAACCTCACATCTACAAAGTAGCTAAAGAGAACTAAATTGAACAAATCAGCCAAAAATATTATACCTGGTCATTTATTTATTGAGGGAAAGGTTTTCCTGAGTGGCAAAAGAATGTGAACCTTTGCTGTCAGTATGTAATATGATCCCTAAATGTTTTCAGTAAATGTTGATCAGTCTTGCATATCAGCTTGTGGGTATTTTAGCCCATTCTTCCATACAGAACATCTTCAAGTCTGGGACTTTAGGTTGATTTTGGGACTTTTACTTTGACCATTCCAAAACCTGAACTGTGGTATTCTTTATCTGTTCTTTAGTAGATGAACTTGTGTGCTTAATTCTGTTGTTTTACTGCATGACCCGTGTTTTATTGAGTCAGATCATGTACAGATGTCCTGACATTTTCCTTTGTAATTCACTAGTGTAGTTCAGCATTCATTGTTCTGTCAATGATGGTAAGCTGTCGTGACCCAGATGCAGCCTTTAGTGTTTACTGGATTCCTTTGTGACATCTGTATACTATTAGACTATCACTACCTTGCTCTTGGAGTGATCTTTGTTGGTCGCCCACTTCTTGGGAGGGTAACAATGGTCTTGAATTTCTTCAGTTTCTGTCTGACTATGGAATGGCGGAGTCCAAATTCTTTAGAGGCGATTTTGTAACCTTTTCCAGCCTTGAAGAAGATCAACACCACCCTTTCTGAAGTTTTCTGGATTTGATAGACTTCCACAAATATGTGAATAGCGGATTTTGACTCCTGTTCTTTAAATAAAACAGGGCACATACACACATAATTGTCATCTCATTGATGGGGAAAACCCCACTCTTAATTTCACCTTCAAATTAACCACTAATTTTAGGTTCACATGTTTTTTCCACTCACAGACATGTAATATTGGATAATTTTCTGCAAGAAATAAATGAACAGTTTAGTTGTTATATTTATGTACTTTTAGGACTTTTGTTCAATTCTGAAGATGTGTTCTGACATATGTATACAGAAATATAGAAAATTTTGAACTTTAAAGCACCACTATAGATTCTGGTGAGTGATGCTCTACCGATCAGTTTGTCACATGAGTTTTGTCTGTTTACTGTGTGCACATCACAAACAAATGTCACTTAAATCAGTTCTACAAAGCACCATCACCCACAGATTTTTAAGTGAGCAAGTGGTCAAAAGTTGTGTGGAGATCTGTATTTAGACTAGATTTCTATATGCCTTACATGGCTGTATACATCCAAAAGCAAGAGAAAAGCATATTTTATATGGACAAATCATATGGATTGACACCTAATAGATTTATTAAATGTTGTGTTTCAGGATGGAGAGTTGAGGAGCGGTGATGTCACTTATAGTCAGTTTGCCCAGCTGTACCGTAGCCTAATGTTTGACGCACAGAAATCTGTAAGTTGCTTTTTCATTGTGCATGTCTGTGTGTGTGTGTGTGCATATGCGCATGTACGTTTGTGTCAGTAAGGTAATCGGGTTCACAATGCCCTCCCCCCTTCTCCCCTTTACTGAAACCCTCTCTGATCTCAGCCTCTTCAGGCCCATCTGTGTGTGCCCTCTTCTCAAATGGCCTTCCAATCAATACTCGTCCGCTTAAAAAGCCGCAAGATCCCTCTGCTAAAAGCCATTAGGCCATGCTGAAACACACACACACACACACACACACACACACACACACACACACACACACACACTCTTGCACTGAACTCATGTGATTGAATTGAATTGTTTAGTCACTCCACACAGAGGTCATCTCAGCGCTCTGTGTGTGTCTGGCAGATTACTCGTACATGGAAATGAATTGGTTGCTATAAGTTGTACTGTCGAATGCACATGCTATTGATAGGAATTAATAAAAGCATATATTCCAACATCAATGGGCCAACAAGTATTACTACAACTTAAATCCTATATTATACAACCAAAGGATTGAACAAATCTCAGTAACCAGATGTTTTTACATGTCAGTAAGTGTTCTCTTCTGACGGTGTAGATTTTGCTTTTACTGAAGTACAAGCCCTAATAAGAAAACACTGGTGAATGTCAGAATTTTGAAAACTGTAAGTGGGTTATAAGAAGAAATTTAAGACGGCTAAGACGATGACACTATGACCAGAGGATCGCGAGTTTGAATCCCGGTCATACTGTTTGCCATCAACAGCCAGGACCCAAGAGAGCAAAATTGGCAGTGCTCTCTCTGGGTGGGTAGATGGCGCTCTCACTCTCCCCATCACTCCGCTGAATGATCAAAATTGAATTGATGAAAGCCCGTTATTATTAGCCTAAACTGATCATGTGTTTTGCTTTTTGTATTCATACACACAATCTGTCCAAACCTGTCTTGCATGGTTTCTACTATGCATGGTTTGTACACCGGTCAGCCAGGATACTAAAACCGCCTGCCTAACATTGTGTAAGTTTGCCTAGTGCTGTCGAAACAGCTCAGAGTTGTCAAGCCATGGACACTACAAGACCTCTGAAGGTCACCAAGACATCTTATGCGAGGTGAAGTGTTGGATCAAACTTGTTTGTTCAACACATTCCACAGATGCTTGATAAGATTGAGATCTGGGGAATTGTAGCAGAAGTGTAACAAAGAGACTGTGAACTCTTGAACTTTATTACATTCCTCAAACCATTCCACGACAATTTTCACATGGCACATTATTCTGCTGAAAGAGGCCTTGAAGGGGATACTGGTACCATTAAGGAGTGCACTTTGTTCTCTAACAGTGTTTAGATAGTTGTCCTGACATCCACATGAATTTCCCAGCAAAACATTGACCAGAGCATGATGCTCCCTCTGCCAGCTTGCCTTCTTCCCATAGTGCATCATGTTGCCATATCTAGCCCCAGGTGAGCTACACAAGTGCCGTCCATATGAGGTAAAAGAAAATGCGACTAGGCCACCATCTTCCTTTCTACATTGCCCAGTTGTGATGGCCACATGCTCATTGTATATGCTTTGAGCAGTGGACAGGCGTCACTGTGGACACCCTGTCAGGTCTACAACTACACACCTCAATACACAGCAAGCTGTGATGCAGTGTGTGTTCTGACACCTTTCTGTCATAGCCAGCGCAGATGTTTTAAGCAATGTGTGCTACAGTAGCTCTTCTCTGGGATCAGACCAGAATGGCTATCTTTCGCTCCCCACACACATCTGTGAGCCTCGCACTCTGTCACCCGTTCACTGGTCATCCTTTCTTGTATTACTTTTAGTAGATACTAACTGCTGCATGCAAGTAACATCCCACAAGACTTTTGGAGATGCTCTGGCTGAGTTATCTAGCCTTCAAAATATGGTCCATGTCTTTACATGGCAAATGAAGGAACTTGCCACCTCTTAACTGGTGCCATTTTTTATATATTCAGCGTTATTCACTTCATTTCAGTGTGCTGTTGTGACTGATCTGTCTGTTACCACCAATTAAAACACTGACCAACAGAAGGGAACTATCTGGAGCAGCCTTACATGAGCCTAAAGTCACCATGCCCAATGCTAAGCATCAGCTAGAGGCGTATAAAGCCAACCAGGAATGGTCTGTGGAGCAGTGGAACTGCATTCCCTGGAGTGATGGAACTGCATTCCCTGGAGTGATGGAGCTCCATCCAATACCTTGAGTTGGAGTGGAGATTGTGATCCATGACGAATCATCCAGTATCATTACCATACCTCACTAATGCTCTCTGAATCTTCATATCAGTGCTGTAACATCTAGTGCAAACTTGCCTTAAGAGAAGACGCTGTTATTGCAGCCATTTGGGTGAACTCAGTATTAATACCTTTTAAAGGAGAAGAAATGTTAGGTGAGCAGTAAAAAATGATGTAACACTTCTTTCTCAACTCCACAGATGGATATTCCATTCCTTTTAAGGTACTTTCTTTTTTCCTTATTTATTTTAATTTCTATTTGTATGTAGTATCGGGAAGTTCTGATAAAAAAAAATCATGATTTTTTTCTTGTATACCATCATTTCAGAAGTTAAATCAATGCTAATAAAGTTAATGCGCCCACACCTCTTATTTGCTGCAGATATGTGATAAAATAATTTCATATAGCTTGTTTTGAATGTCCGTCTCTTAAATACTTGGGTGACATTTATTTCCATATTTTAACACTTTCGCCAGAATGTAGTCAATTAATCAGTATGTGAGTCTTTGGAGTTACTTTTCTCCTTTAGTTTAGAGCTGTTGCTGTGAAGCTGATTGTGCTAATTTATAGCAGAACTAGTAGTCACCCTATAGCTCAGTTGTTTTTCTTTTTTTGTAGAAATGCATTGCAGTTGGCTATGGTTTTTGATATCTAGCTGTATTATTGTGCTTTATCAGTGCATGTAAACCAGTACGGACAGGTTATTGCCCAGCACTTGTGTTTAACGTTGTTATAACTGACATTATCTTGCAGGTTTACTGAAAGACCTGATCAGAGGATCTCTCTGGAAGACTTTCAAGGCTTTCTAATTGAATATCAAAAGGTGAGATGCTTTTCTATTCTAAACTGCAGCAGCGTGTTGCACTTATGTATGTCCTTTGTGATCAGTGTGCAGTTATATTCAGCTAAATGCAATAATTTGCTCTAAACTGGATGCTTAAATTGCTGATTCTTGACTAAAACCATATTGAGTTGAGTTATCAGAGTTGATATACTCTGGCACCGTGTGATATACTTTATCTATGACAATTGACTTCTCTTTCTTCTTGCAATCAAGCCATCATTCTCCAGGGAACAATACTGATATGTCTTCAGAGTATTGTATCTTCTGTTTGATTCACTGAAGACTGTCCATTTTTATAGATAACAGTACATCATGTACTTTCAGAAATCACATAAACTAGGTTATTTGACATGATGGTATAGGCGGGGGGGGGGGGGGGGTTGCACAGTGCAAACTGTTGCTGTACAAGCTTCCATTTCTTGTTACTTAGATCTCAGAAATCTCTGTAAATTGCCTTTTGTTGAAAAGATGCTATTTTAGTCCCTGGGAAGTGTTTGGAGAGCCCAGATTGAAAGTCATGAGGAAATACTCTCATGATGGGTTATGTTACAGGGTATCACTGCTTTTACCTGCTCTCTTGGTTAAAAGGTTGTGGGATTGTTTTCTATTTTGATCAGTGTAGAAGTGTTTGATCTTGACCGTGTCATCCTGTCAGTGGTGGTGATATGTAGCATTGTCATTTCTAAATGGTGTGTGTGTGTGTTTCAGGAACTGTGGGCCACAGATAATAACAAAGTGCAGGAGTTCATGTTCCATTACCTGAAGGATCCTCTGAGAGAGATCGAGCAGCCTTACTTCCTCCAGGATGAGGTGAATTTTGTAATACTCTGTCAGTGTAATGCCACATCTGAACCTAGTCTAAACGTATGGATAAGTTTAGGTGTAGAATGTGTGTGAGCTCATTTCTTTGATCTGTGTAATACTGCATTCAAGTATTATTACAAACTAAGCTGAGCTTTAACCTCAGTAACCAAAAGATTAATAATTTGGCTTGTATCCCTTTTCCAAATCAAAGATCAATTTATGGTGAACAAGACATGTTTATTTTGAGAACCAGAAAAAAATAGCCCCACTTCTACACTTTTTTTGTATATATTCTTATCTTTGATGTTTGTTCCCCACAAATACAATGATGCACATGGAACTTCACACTTTTTTTTGTACCTGTGTTTGCATTTGGGGTAGGTGTTCTTTAGCATGAAAAACCACAGTGGACAACACATTCTTAATGTTCACTGAAACACTTCAGAGACAGAAGGCAAGTGTGTGAACATCATATCAGCAGCAACTCCAGCAAGCATACATGTGCACACATTTGTGATCTTGCCTCGCTGTGGACTTTTTACACATTAGTGTACACTTAGCAAAACCACAAACGGTTACATTACATTACATTACATTGCATTTAGCGGACACTTTTATTCAAAGCGACTTACAATAGTGGGAAAGTACAAACGCGAGAAATACTAGAGTTGTACCAGTATTTACTAGTACTAGTATACTAGAATTAACATTTTGATATCGAATGCTGAGTGCATATCAGTACTCATAGGCAGGGGTGGACTGGGGAGAAAAAGTGGCCCGGGAGTTCCTGACAGACTGGCCCACTATATATATGTGTGTGTGTGTGTATGTGTGTGTATGTGTGTGTGTGTGTGTGTGTGTGTGTGTGTGTGTGTGTGTGTGTATACTGTATATGAATCTATACATGGCACGTAGTTATATGACTTTTATTGTCATATGGACAATATTACTTCCAGCAATAATATGATTAAAATAATACAATAATATGGCAAAACAAAATAACTAACAAACTTAACAACTTCACCGAGACAAAATACAGGGGAAAAACAACTGGAAAGCTACTGAAACCTACATAAACCTACATTGTTCCCTCAGTGAGTAACCTCTGCAGCAACCGACTCTCTTCTGCTACACCATCTATAATTTTATCACTCTCCAGCATCTTTAGGACATCTGTCTGAGTAGCCATGAGCATGAAAGCCTCAAGGTGCTGTTGTGAAAGAGAGCTCCTAATCCTGTTTTTGATTAACTTTAGAGTGGAAAAGCTTCTTTCACAAGTTACCTGTGTTACAGACAGGGTTAGCAGAAACTTGTATGGGTCATAACCCCCATATCCCCCCCGCAAATTACGTGACTACTTGTATTAATAAGTAACACAGCTGTAGTCGTAGTCGTAATCCGGCCCGGATTTTTTTTTCTGATCTCCGCTGCATGCCGTCAGCCCGCATCAACTGGCCGGCATGCTCGTTCATGTGTTTGGAGGTTCATTCCGCGGCCGCGCGCTAAGCAGATTTGCCTGACTGGAGCGGGGGAGAGGTAATAGGCACCGTTAAACAGCAGCGTGACTATGGGCTGGGGC
>BRDA01005601.1:42941-62158 GCA_036984385.1 Crenuchus spilurus | reverse complement strand
ACATATTTTTCCCTTAAAATGATACATTCTCTCAGTTTAAACTTTTGATCTGTGATTTGTGTTCTACTCTGAATAAAATATTAGATGTTGGCACATCCACATCACTGCATTCAGTTTTTATTCACAATTTGTTTAGTGTCCCAACTTTTTTGGAATTCGGTTTGTAAAATCAGCTGTATTATTCGGTCTGCAAGGCTAGTACTAATGTAGAGAGCCGAGGTGTTTTCTGACTTTGCATGCCTGATAAAGAGAGGTTGGTTTTGAAATAATACTCTGGTTTGTTCAGAGGAAAAAGAAGTATTTTTCCTCCAATTGATTGTATGCCTGAAAAATGGGTCTCCATTAAACAGACTGCCTCCGCTGTTGAACAATGCCTGCAGGCCTGCATTCTGTGAATGCCAGTGTGATAAAAGTTTGAATTGCCGGGTTAAGTAAACTACTCTCTGTCTCCGCAAGGAAAAATGTAGGAGAACGAAACCTACTTACGTGTGGTGTTCTTCCTTTTTTTTTTTAAACCTGTTTTTATGCAGCGTTGTATGTGTTACTTTGGGAATTGCAGAAGTATTCAAAGTGAAAATTAGTAATGCATAACATGCATTCTTCATGGAACAAATAAAAATATTTTCTTCACATTTTAGTGCACAGTTTCTATTTGTTTTCTGAATTCAGAAACATACAATACTTTAAAAAACATACATTACTTATAGTAGAGTAACTTTTGTGCTGATTAGCTTTTTGCTTTATTTTCAAAATAGTGTATTCTCTGTTGACAAATTACCCCAGAACCCAGAATTTTTTCTAGCCATTTTAAGACTGTGATAAAATCTGCAAATGTATACGATACAGGTACTCAATCTTGTATGGTAAAAGGTTGTTGTTGTTGTTCTCCCTGTTAACTTTTTGCTGAGATTTAAGCACATATTTTACCAGACACCTTGGGATGCAGAACTATCATGTTGGGATGTAGATTGGGATGTAAAACCCATATCCCTGCATCCCATGATGCTTTTGCATGAAATGTGTGCTAAGCTTCCTGTGGAGAGTAAACGGCTGTACTAAAGTCTATAAATTGACCGACACTAAAACTGAATAAACAATGGGTGACCCTCTTCTACTGTATTGGGAAATCCTGACGCAAGATTCTGTTTTTAGCTACCTGACAGGAGACCAGTTTTCCAGCGAGTCATCACTGGAGGCATATGCCCGCTGTCTCAGGATGGGCTGCAGATGCATCGAATGTGAGTGACCCCTCATCAACTACACCTAAGCTCACACCACAAAATCCCATTTTGGAATTCTGCTGCTACATAATAGTGAATCTCCAGAAATTAGGATACTGTGGGGAAAAGTTTGTTTTTGTCATAATTGATATATGTATGAAGACATATGTTGGTTACAAGTGATATTTCAAGCTTTATTTTATGTTGATCAGTATCTGTAGTTGTTGGAACTGCAGCAGTATTATAGTTGCTAGGGATGCACAGAATATTCTGCAATAGAAATAATTCGGCTGAAATTGGCCACAAAAACACACTTTCAGTTTTCGCCAAAGTGAAAAGACTGAATTATTTATACTGAACAATTACATTTTTAATGACAGTTACCTTTTTGGACATTCTGAATTTTGCTTTTCCTCACCAGTTAACAAAACACAGATTCACCAGCACAGTTAAAGTTTGGTGGTGAAATGGAAGTAAACAACAAACTACAACCACAACCTTTACTAAACTACACTTATTACGGCAAAGACATTACAGCCGCTTAGCTTTGTGTTTTTGTTAGCTTTGTGTTGTGTTTGCTTCGGTGGCTGCAGTGTTAGGGACCATCTCACAATTACTGGAACAAATGTTAAGTGTTTGTCATCTGTAGACAATGACACTCAAATGCACAAAACATCCATGTGGCTTACATCATTCATTTATTTAATTATTTTTTTTTTGTTTTTTTTTTATTGGCTCATGTCTGAACTTTGCATTTGTATCATTTATTTTGCAGTGGACTGCTGGGACGGTCCTGATGGAATGCCAGTCATCTACCACGGACACACACTGACCACCAAAATCAAATTCTGTGACGTTCTAGCAACCATCAAAGAGCATGCTTTTGTCACATCCGAGTGAGTTTTCTGAGCCTTGACTACAATCCTCACTTTCATACTTGCCAATTACATGCTCAATTCAGTGTATTTGATTGGTGGCATCCTTCCATACACAATGTAGAATGTACAATAAGGACTTTTCCTATACATATTTTACTATAGTAATAAAAAATAATGGAATTTTATAAAAAGATGTGGTAAAATTAAACATTTTCATAATGTGTCTATGTCAGAATTAGAACCAGATTTTTAGAATACACATTTTTTTTTCCTCAAGCTAGTGTCTCTCTAATGTTGCATACAATATACTGGTAATGTACATATAATTTACAGACAATATACAATGTGCATAGTATACACAGTATAGGACAAGTAATACATAGACAATGTGCCTGTTATTTACAGAATGTATAATAATACACAAGCATCCTGCAGATTACATTAAGTGCAAATTATTACAATATTAAGTTATATTATTATTGTGTGTGTTTGTGAGGATTGCTTTTTAAGTTACTCTATTTATACAGTGATAAATCAATACCAATTCCTCCTAATATCACTCTAGTAATAATGTTAAAGAGCTGAATTGTTACACCCTAGTCAGTTAGCTAGTCAGTTTGACAACTGAATCAATAGGTTAAGGTAGCTAATCTACAAGTACTTTCAGTATACTCAAAATTATAAAATGGGCAAACCACGAAAATAAATGCCAATAAAATGTCATTTAGTGCTGAAAAAAGCTGCAAATGTGGACTTCTGACTAGGTTTGGATACCTAATTGGGATCAGGTATGCTGAAAATCTTTGTATCTCACTGTACTTTTCTGTTTTTAGATATCCCATCATCCTCTCCATTGAGGACCACTGCAGCATTGTGCAGCAAAGGAACATGGCCTCCCATTTTAAGAAAGTCTTCGGAGAGATGCTCCTGACTAAAGCAGTAGACATTTCTGCTGATGGACTTCCCTCACCCAATCAGCTCAAGAGGAAGATTCTTATTAAGGTGAGAGCTCATTGATCAGTTGACAAGGAGCAGGAATAGATGAGTATTTGAGGGTTTTTTTTTTTTAAACAGTTGGGGTACCTGCAGATAATTAGCATTTTTACAGGTACAAGATTCCATTAAAAATTTGTATTGTCATTTTTTCAGAGCACAGTGATGAAACATAATATATTGAATGAATATGGGCAATATTTTAACAAGTAATGAAACATAATGTATAATCGCTTTTTACTGTAATCACACAGTCTGCCTGTAGACAATGAGCAGAATAATGACTAAGTATATAACTAGAATTAAGTACACTCTTTTTTTAAAAATGGTTATTTTACAGGCAAATGGTTCTATATATAACCTTTTTGAAAATGTATCTACGTAACATCAAAAATGATTTTGCTGTTATACGTAACATCAAAAATGATTTTGCTGTTACATCCTGGACATAACAGTAGCAGCTCTTTTGGTGCTATATATAGAACAATTTTTCACAGTGGTTCTGTACACGGGGCGGCACGGGGGCTGAGTGGTTAGCATGTTTGCCTCTCAGCGCTGGGGTCTTGGGTTCGAGTCCCCATCTGAGTGGAGTTTCCAAGTTCTCCCCGTGTCTACGTGGGTTTCCTTCCACAGTCCAAAAACATGGAGGTCAGGTGAATTGGGTAATCTAAAATTGTCCGTAGGTGTGTTTGTGTGCGATGGACTGGTGCCCTGTCCTGGGCTTAGTTGTGTAGTGTAATTCCCTGCCCTGCACCCAGTAAGGGGGTAGGGAACTAACCGCAACCCTGATAAGGATTAAGCGGGTGTGATAATGGATGGATGGTTCTGTACTCAACACATTATTCATGAATCTGAAGAATCCTTTCAGTGTGTAAGGAACCATTTTAGATTGTGAATGATTCTTGCCTACTTATGGTTCTATATAGTCATTTGAGTCCACCAAGGAAACGTCTTGTTGTAGCCATAGTGAACATTGCAAATGCTCTGTTAACAGCACAAGAAGTTAGCAGAGGGAAGTGCATACGAAGAGGTTTCCACATCTACTCCTTACTCAGAAAATGACATCAGCAATTCCATCAAGAACGGCATTCTCTTCCTAGAGGACCCCATCAACCATGTGAGAGTCCATTTTTATTGCAGTGCTTATTATTCATTTGAGATTAGATATTTCATTGTAAAATAAACCGACGCCTATGTGGAACAGCCTTTTATTGGAGATGCACTTATTTACTAATGCGTCTCCAAAAATTTCAATATCATGCAAAGTGACATTTTTCAAACTTTCTAATTTTTTAAATGTTGATACTGTTTGAATAATAGTTTACTCAAACTCCAAATATTCTAATAATTTGAGATTCTGGATTTCTGATTTTCATGAGCTATAAGCCAAACTGATCAACAGCTTTTTTTTTTTTAAATGTCACTTTTCATGTATTTAATATAAAATATGATCATTTAACTTTTTTTAATTACATTATGAACACCAATGAACTTTTCCACTATAATGTAATTTTGTTGATTTTTAGAATTTTCAGCTCTAATAATAATAATAACAGTAGTAGTAGTACCGGTAATATTATTATTATTATTATTATTATTATTATTATTATTATTATTATTATAAGTTAAGTTATAATAACTATATATAATTTTAAATGATAAGCAGAGGACGCTATGGGGACTTAAAGTGCAGTTCCCATTGCACAAACTAAAAATAGGACACAAATACACTGCTTACGGGCCAATAGAAAATGTTTTTCCATTTTTATCAACAAATAATATCCGCTATCAGTATCGGGTGCCACCCTACCTTTTATCATCCCATAGATGGAAAGTCCACATTAAGTGTTGACTGTGTAACACTGCATTCTAATTACAGGAGTGGTACCCTCACTTCTTTGTACTGACTAGTAGTAAAATCTACTACTCTGAGGAGACCAGCAGTAACCAAGGCAATGATGATGAGGAGGAACATCGTGAGGTGAGGAAAGCTGTTTACAGTATATTCACAGTACATTTTCTTATGCTTCTTATCTATAAAAATGGATTAATGGCATGTTGAAAACACGAGTGGTTGCAGTAGTAGCAGTAGAATTTTGTGTGCTTTTCATTTTTTAATTGACTGTCATTAATCGAGATGAGAAGTAAGGTGTGTGAATTTTTGTTTCCTTCCTTTTCTTTATCCTTTTGATCCAGGTGGGGAATGGAATGGACCAGCATGTCACAGAGAAGTGGTTTCACGGTAAGCTTGGTGCCGGACGTGATGGGCGTCAAATCGCTGAGCGACTTCTTTCGGAATACTGCCTGGAGACCGGAGCCCCAGACGGTTCGTTTTTGGTCCGTGAGAGTGAAACGTTTGTGGGAGATTACACCTTGTCTTTCTGGTAATATTCAAAGACTACTCTTTATTAGCTTGCATGGTCATTTGGCTTGCAGTTAAGTTACTAGTCAGTATTCTTGCAGCTTTGTCTGTTTTGAAAGTCTGCATGAACATTCTTTAGTGCAAGTTCATTCGGTCATAGAGCACTACCCAATGTACATAACTTTGTCATCCCATCCATATGCTTGTGTGCAATGCCTTAGTGTGACATGGATAGTGGTTTTTGGACCAGGCACTACAAGTTACCAGGACCTAAAATACATTTATTTCAGTTTAAACAGTTAAAATGTAAAAAAAATGTCAGCATAGCAGCTGTGGCTCATAAGCAGTCATCTCTTTGACTTTACTCCACATTCATTATTAAATATAGATTTCTGTATAATCCTGACACTCAGTGTACTGAAGCCTCTGAAACGTGTGCTCCAATTTTAAAGGTAAACAATGTGCAATTGAGAAAATGTGCTGGACAGCTCTTAATTTCCAGCGTGGTTCTTTATCTGCAGGCGTTCTGGTCGAGTGCAGCACTGCAGGATTCACTCTCGCCAGGAGGCCGGCAGCCCCAAGTTCTACCTGACAGACAACCTGGTGTTTGATACACTGTTTGCCCTCATCACCCACTACCAGCAGGTGGCGCTGCGCTGTAACGAGTTTGAAATGAAGCTAACGGAGCCTGTGCCTCAGACCAACGCTCATGAGAGCAAAGAGTGAGTCTCCAAGCAGTAAAATATCAGTAGACTGGACAAGTGCATAGCTTTAGGAACTTTGGTGAACAATATTACAAGGATCTGAGGTCAGTTTTGCAGTTTCATGGTTGGAAAGTCTTTAGCTGATCACATTTTCACGTGTTGGTTCAAGTGAAACAGGACATTTACGTGATAAGTTACTTTAGGCAGAACATTCTGTTTGTCAGGATTTGATTGGATGGCAAGGCCTGGACGGTTGTCTGCAGTCAGTGGTAGTTGGGAGGTGTTTTAGAGACAGGCACAACTCTTTGAAAGATGACGGAGAAGTTAAAAAAGTTTTGGTTTCAGATTAATTGTTGGACAATTTGTGATTATTATGAATCAGATCAAATCTTGAGCCATTTTTCTCACATTGCATTTTTGTGTGTGTGTGTGTGTGTGTGTGTGTATTTATGTATTTCAGGTGGTACCATGCGTGTTTGTCTCGTAGTCAGGCTGAGAACATGCTGATGAGGGTTCCCCGGGATGGAGCCTTCCTTGTGAGGAAAAGGGCGGAGTTCAATTCCTTTGCCATCTCCTTCCGGTATGTTCTGCGCTCTCTCTCTCTCTCTCTGTCTCTCACACACACACACACTCTTTCTTTCACTCACTCTCTTACACTCACTTTTTCTTTCACTCTTTCTTTCACTCACTTTCACTCACTCTCTCTTTCTCTCTCACTCACTTTTTTCCACTCTTTTTCACTCTTTCTTTCACTCACTCTTTTTCACTCACTTTCTCTCTCTCTCTCTTTCTCACTCTAGGTCTCTCTCACTCTAGGTCTCTCTCTCACACTCTCTCTCTCTCACTCTTTTCACTCACTTTCTCTCTCTCTCTCTCTCTCTTTCTCTCTCTCTCTCACTCACTCACTCTCTTTCACTCACTCTTTCTTTCTCTCTCTCTCACTAACTCCCTTTTCTCACTTTCTGTCTTTAACTCTGTCTGTGACTAACTCATTTTATTCTAACTCTGTTTTACTATCTCATGCTGTCTCTTTCTCTACTTTTTCTCTTTTTTCTCTCAACTTCTTTCTCTTTCTCCCTCTTTTTGGGAAATTGGCCCAAATGTGATTTTTTTTTTTTTTTTTTTTGTATTCTTTTGTGTTCATTTTTTATAATTTCCTTGATTATCTGTCAAGATTACAAGGGGAGGAAAAGGTGCTTTGAATGACTTCAGAAAAGCGGAATGTGTCCGGGAGATTGATTTTTAAAGGGGACTACCACTGATTTAACATATTTCAAGTTTAAATTTGTAATGTGAACATTTTTATATGTAATCTGGTTAATTCTGTAGGAATGTACAGATGCATGCATTAATGTCCTGTCAAGTAGCCTTTAGAGGCATTAAATTCTTTAAATGTCTGGTTTCGATGATAGAATTTGATTTGAAATCCCCCCTCCCCCACAGGGCTGAAGGGAAGATTAAGCACTGTCGTGTGCTGCAGGAGGGTCAGACGGTGGTACTTGGCACCTCCGAGTTTGACAGTCTAGTAGATCTGATCAGCTACTATGAGAAACATCCACTTTACCGCAAAATGAAGCTGCGCTATCCAATCAATGAGGAGACACTGGAGAAGATCGGCACTGCTGTGAGTGGACACATATACAACATCCACAAAAGTTTGCCCATAGCATTACAAATAGAATAACATTTAAATCCATATTAGCATGTTTTGCATTAGCCTACCATGTTAAAACATAATCAGTTTATTAGGTGTAGTATCAAATATCTGTGTTGTTGCCTTATGAATAAAACCAAAGGCTGCACATTTTCTCCTCTTGTTGTGATGCAGAACTTTTACCACCAGTAGGAGCTTCTAACAATTAAGTTACAAAAGACAACTTATTATAATCATCATTTAGACAAAATCTGCTATTCATACCAAGAAATACTTTATGAATTTTATACATAGTTAAAATGACATTACCAATTTTCCATCATCTGTTTATCCGTAATGACTTTATTTGTTACTGTGCCTTTAAGATTGGTGTATGAAAATTATCTCTGTTTGATTGGATGTTCTGTATAATACTTCATATAATGAAAGTAATCCAGGCTGAATGTGCACAGTGTGAATTAGTAAAACAGCTTTATTAAATGGCTGTATGTTCATTTTATGATCTCACACAAACAAAATTTTAACAGCTTTGTTTGCATATGCAGTGGTACCTTGAGATACGAGTTTAATTTGTTCTGTAACAGAGCTCATAAGTCAGTCAACTCAAATATCAAACACATTTCTCAAATTTAAAATAACTGAAATAGATTTAATCTGTTCCAGCCCTGTGAAACATCCCCAAACCATCCTAAATTATGGACAAAAAGACATGTTTTGAATTAAGAAACACACATATATACTTTACCAATGCATAACAAAATATCTCACTAAGATTTCAATAAATATTAGTGTAAAATAATTTTTGGGGAATTCTCACTGTAGCATTTTAAAATTGCGGGGAATTCGATGCGCACGGTACTGTGTAGATGCATAGTGCGCGCTGTACAGTAAAATCTCTCCTCCCATTTCACTTCAGCATCCGACTGCTGCCAAGAAATTCAGCAACTGGCTGAAGAATGGGATGCCATGGTTCGTTCTTTGCAGTTCAGTACAAAACAGTTTTCACTCAGAAGCAGCCACAAGCCTCCATATACACGGATCACGGGTCTGCACGAAATAATATTAACAGTATTTAACATAATTAATGTATGTATGTTATTAAAATTAAGAGTTTAAAACCTTTTTACTATCGATTTTTTTTTTCAAAAAGTATGCAAGAAGGAGTACAGCGAGTACAGGAGTACAGATTCTGAGGGTAACACGTGAGAAAGAATGAGATGTAGGTGTTGTGCTGCCCATACTGGACCTTTGCGCCAATGCACCAACTAGCAGCAGCCCCTCATATCTTGAAATTTTGCTTGGATCTCTAACAAAAATACGGATGGAGTTGCAGCTCATATCTTAAAAAATGTGTATGTTGGTCTGCTCATATCCCAAGATACCACTGTATAGTGTGTGTCCTGGAGAGTTGATGATACATTTTACATCTCTAACAAACTACATCAAACTCAAATCAAAGTTATTTCTGAAAAGCAACTAAAACGAATGGTTTTCCATGATGTGGCCTCTTTAAGGCAGTTAGTGGTTGCAGAAGATCTTATTTTGTTCTCTATTTGCAGGAACCTGACTATGGATCGCTATATGAGGGCCGTAACCCGGGCTTCTACGTTGAAGCGAATCAGATGCCCACTTTTAAGGTATTTCTGTCTGTATACAAACCTAGAGTGGTCTCATAGAAAATTGGTTAGGCTTTGCTTGTTGATGTAAGTCTATTCATGTGTTTGTAGTGCACTGTGAGAGCGATGTATGAGTACAAGGCACAGCGAGACGATGAGCTTTCCTTCAGTAAGAACGCCATCATTCAGAATGTGGACAAACAAGAAGGAGGCTGGTGAGTGATGAGAACTCTTAACCAATAGCAACCTGTGTGGTTTATCACTATAATGACAAACCTAACATAAGTTTGCAGCCGTGGCCTAAAGTTTAGAGTGGTGGGCTTGGGACCAAAAGCCTTCCAGTTTGCCTTGAACTGGCAGGAGAATCTGTAACAGGGTTATGGGTACAGGGCTGATACCTGCAGAAAACGGTGGATGGGGAATGAAGAAAGAATGTGATCCAATGCTGTGTTAAATTTAGCACCCATCCATCAATTATCCCACCCACTTAATCCTTATCAGGGTTGCGGTTAGTCCCCTACCCCCTCACTGGGTGCAGGGCAGGGCATTACATTATCCCAACTAAGCCCAGGAAAGGGCGCCAGTCCATTGCTGTATACAAGCACAGACAATTTAGAGTACCCAGTCCACCTGATCTCCATGTTTTTGGACTGTGGGAGGAAACCAGACTCCAGAGAAAACCCACACAGACACGGGGAGAACATGGAAACTCTGCTCAGATGGGGACTCAAACCCAAGACCTCAGTGCTGAGAGGCAAGCGTGCTAACCATCGTGCCTACCCGCTACTCAGCTTCAGTATCAATATCAGATAAGATCCAAATATTTGTGGACATCCCTTCTAATGAATGCAGTCGGCTACTTTAAAAGTTGTACCGGTTGCTGACACACGGATGTAAATGCACAGCTTGTCTAGTCCCTGTAGAGAAGTACTGCCAATATAACGGGACTCTCTGGAGCAGATAAACCTGAACCTTTTGGCACCATGTCTAATGCCAGATGTATAGAGAGGTACAAAGCCCTAAAACTATTGGGATGAGTTGGGAATGAGGTGGGGTGATGATCTTTACTAACACTCTTCTCACCGAATACAATCAAATCCTCAAAGCCTTCCCCACACAATAGAGCTAGTTGTTCCAACAAAAGCAAGATAGTCTTTTACTACCTTTGGTTTCAGAATAAATAATAAATGAGTAGGTGTCCCAGTGCCCCTTAAACAAAACAAACATATGCATAGAAATTCAGTGTTAAAATCTACAAACATGTACTTACAATAGATGTGTTTTTGTCCACAGGTGGAAAGGTGACTTTGGAGGAAAGAAGCAACTTTGGTTCCCTGCAAACTACGTGGAGGAAATCAGCCCCACAGCTGTGGAACCGGACAGATCTGTTAGTCTCTCTCAGTTCTTTTTCTGTTGTGAAATGAGGAGGTAAAAGTGCTAATAGTTGTGTTTAGGGCTGCCACGATTAGTCGACTAGTCACGATTATGTCGACTATTAAAATTGTAGACAACTAATTTAATAGTCGATGCGTCGTTTTTGTTTTTACTTTCGTTTTCTGTCCAAACTGCTGCGTACTCACCTTTTACTGCTGCGTCTTCCTTTCTGTCCTTGACGCACATGCGCAGTAGTGATAACCGGGGTAGCCTGTGGATGACGTCACAGGACGTTATATACAGACAGGCTCAAAAGAGTACCCGCGACGGAGCTCAAAAGAGTGGGCCAAGATCATTTTAAGAAAATGAAAGAGAAACGTGTGCAATGCAATATCTGCAAGGCAAAATGTGCCTTCCACGGCAGCACAACTGTGATGCACGAGCACCTGAAAAGGAAGCTGTTGTGCCTGATTGTGACAGTGATGAAGAGGGACCGTTATCTCGGTAAGCTAAATTGCTAGTTAGCTGCTAAACAGAGTGTAAACAGAGAGTTAACTTGCTGCTTACTCATATTTATAGCTGTAAAAGTTAACATTAGTGATGATTTGATTCATCAGCCTTAGAACACATTCATGTGTTTTCTGTAACGTTATAACAGTCATGTGTTTGAATAGCAATGCTAATGTTTCTAACGATATGTTTCAGTGCTACGTTTACACTTTATGCTAAACAGTTAAATAATTGTTTGTTGCAACAAGCTGCATATTTCATTAAAGGTTTAATGAACTATGATCTTAATTGTTTTTATTTTTAGTTAGCATATAGCTGAAATCTAATGACGGTTATATAATAGCAGCTGCATTCTAGTGTGATAAGATGTATGTTTTATATTCAATTAACGTATGATCCGATTAGTCGACTAATCACAAAAATAATCGGTGATTGGTCGACTATAAAAAATAATCGTTTGTGGCAGCCCTAGTTGTGTTTGTTGAGGAATGATTTCAGTTTGAACTCCGTTCTGAGCTGCAGTAAAGCTGTGCTGTGTTTTGGCCTGACCGTGTGTGTGTGTGTGTGTGTGTGTGTGTGTGTGTGTGTGTGTGTGTGTGTGTGTGTGTGTGTGTGTGTGTATGTGTGTGTGTGGGTGTGTGTGGAGTGTTTGTTGCTTTTGCATCGTGTTGACATTTTCTCTGCTCTGTCTTGTGCAAACACACACACTCTGCAGGCGACAGAGAACAGCCCTCTGGGAGACCTCCTGAGAGGAAGTGTGGACGTGTCTTCCTGTCAGATCGGTGAGCTTGTTCTCCTTCCTCTCCTTCCATTTCCTCCTGGAATTCAGTCTCTTGCTCTTATACTCCAGCTCCATCTAGTGGTCATCTGATGGAAACACTGGTATATTTTCTTTCACCCAGCAAGATTCTACAATCTAATCCAGTAGCATAAAGCTCTTCTGCCAGTGAGAGGTTTCTGGTTCCAATACTTATAAGCCATTTTAGTAATAAACACATAGATGAGCCAAAACGTCATGTCCACTCACAGGTGAAGTGAATAAAATCATCTCTTGGCAGCGTATTGGATGTGAGAGAAATGGGCAGATGTGAAGACCTTGACCAGTTTGACAAGGGCCAAATTGTTATGGTCAGACAGTCAGAGCAGCTCTGAAATGGCTTGTGAGCTGCCCATCAGCAGTGGTCAGTACCTGCCAACACTGGCCGCCATATTTGATTGAGCTGCTATGGGATGCGCTGGAACAGCAAGACTGATCTTTAGCAGGTCCACCTCACAATCTATAGGACTTAAAGGATCTGCTACTAATGTCTTGATGCCAGGACACATTCAGCGATTTTATAGAGTGCATGCCTGAAAGAGTCACATCCCAAATAGGAGAAACAGCATATTAAGCATTTTAGTGTATTGGTCATAATGTTGTGGCTCATTCATGTGGTTATATGCAGCATTTAACTGGTGTTTTCATTTCAGAAACCAAAGACAAGTTTCCACATAGTCCATAATAGGTCAATTTAATCTGATCCAAACCACACAACTGGCATTAAAGTTTTTTGGCTAGCAAATGTGATCTGTTCTTGACACACTGTGAGAGAGTACCATCATGCAACCACAAGATGTCCCTCATGTTGCATGACATACAGTCGCCTGCTCAATACTTCACTTGCACTCACTGGCACTTTAAGTACACACATGTGTAGCTACACTTATTGTCCATTTTATGAGCTCCCCTTACCATATACAGTGGATATAAAAAGTCAAAAATGCCATATTTTTGTAAGGTAAAAATAATCAGACCCAGATCTCTACATTACCATTGAAAACTAAACTGAATCTGAAAAATAAAGAATTTAAATAATGTGGTTGCATAAATTTGCATACACTTACACTAATACTTTGTTGAAGTGCCCTTTGAATGAATGAGTGTTCAGTTTTTTTGGGGGTAGGAGTCTGCATGACCCATCTTGACTTCGCAATCTTTGCCCACTCTTCCTTGCAAAACAACTCTAAATCTGTCAGATTGTGAGGGCTTCTCCTGTGTACAGTCCTCTTCAGGTCAACCCACAGATTTTTAGCTGGATTCACAAAAACAGGCCCAAAGCAAACTGCTACCTCCACCACGCTTCACTGTGGGTGTGGTGGTCTTTTGGTCATGTGCAGTGTTGGCTTTGCACCAAACATAGCTTTTGGAATTATGGCCAAGAAGTTCAACCTTCATCATATCAGACCATGACATGTCAGAATCATGTGCGGAAAACAAAACATAACCAAGATTTTATGTGGATTTTTTTTTTTTTTTGTAAGAAAAAGGTTCCATCTTGCCACCCTACTCCACAGCCCAGAAATGAAGAATATGGGAGATTGTCGCATGCAGTACACAACATGTACTTGGCAGAAGTTGATGTGTTGTAAGCTCTTTGAGCCATGACTTCAAACTGTGACATCTGACCACAATATCATGAGAAAACAGGACTTGGGCAAAAAAAAAAAAATCATAATAATATTTAACTTTTTTTTTTTTTTTTTTGCCCATTTTTGTCCCCTTCCTAGTAGTAGTAGCCAATTAATCCATCCCATCCGCTAGGGGGCTCTCCTCATCACTTTGCACTGTCCCTGACAGTGGAGGGTGAAGACATGCACATGCCTCTTCCGTTGCGTATGCAGCCACCGCCTCTTTTCGAACTACCGCTGATACACTGTCACCGGGGAGCCAACGCGCTCGAAGGCAAGCGCAGGATTCCCAGCTCCGAATGGACCAATCGGTAGACACCCGAGCCAGCAGACATTGCAATGGGAGAGTAATGGGTAGAGAGAACGCCATCTACCCGCCCAGAGAGAGCACTGCCAATTTTTGGTCTCTTGGGCCCCGACTGTTGATGGCAAACAGCATGATTGGGATTCAAACTCGCGATACTCTGGTCATAGTGTCAGTGTCCTAGCCTGCTGAGCATCACACAAATAAAAGATGAACTTCAGCATCCAGGATTTCACCCCCCTCAGCAAAAACTGCACTTTCACTGGCTGATTAGCATTGTTGCATCACCTGCCTCTGCCCACATCGAACTGAAAGTGACTGACACTTGCTGTTTATAGACCTTTAAGGTGATGATGAACCAATTTGCCAATGCACAACAGAATTTGACCTCTGCATTTAACCCTTTCGTGCAGTGAAACACACACACTAGTGAACACACTAGTGGGGAATTTGTGCCCGAAGTGGTGGGCAGTTAGGTTGTTAGGTGCCTTGCTCAAGGGCACTTCAGTCATGTCCTGTCTGGGGATCGAACCAGCAACCTTCTGATCACAAGACCAGATCCTTACCACTACGGCCATGGCTGCCCCCAGACACTGGGACACTCCAATTAAGCATTAATTAACACTCCAGCATTAAAAAGAAAAAAAAAACTGAATTAGATGTTTAATAATTGCCCTGCCATCCTGCTTTCTGCCCGTTTGTGCAGTGGTAAGGCCAGATGGAAAGGGCAGCAGACCACATGTGTTCACTCTGTTGCCGATGGGTTCTACTCGTGCAAGTCCTGTGTTGGATGTGGCCGCCAGTTCTCAGGACGAGTTAAAGGACTGGGTACAGAAGATCCGGGAGGTCACCATGACCTCAGAGGCCAAGGTATTTCTCATTTTCTTTCACAGATGACTTTGGGGAAGCAGTATTAAAACTTTAGCAAATGGTCAAATTTACACATTTTGCCTCTTATCACCGATGACATCAGTCGGCAAACAGTATGTCATATAGTGTTGAGTCTGTCTGAGATAACAATACAATTTGAACTATGATTTTTGCATGCAGTTAGCATAATATAATTAAGGCATACACTTCTCTTATGTGTTGGCTACTTTTGCCTTGTAACTCCAAAATTAAAGAAGCAGATTTCACAACCAAATGTCCTGGACAGAATATATAAAGCCACAACAACATAAAAATATTGTTAAAACATTTGTTTTTGTTGTTCCAGTGACATTTCAAGGCTTTTTTGTTTTAATCAGCATGGTTTATAGCTCAAATTAGACTATATAATTTTTTTTAAACAATTAAACTGCCCCTTTTACCAACTTTCTTTATCACGATCATTGCAATGTCCTTGACTCTCTTGGGAGGGGGCACAGGCCTCCTCTGTACCAGTGCCATCAAGCCCCTTTTTTTCCCTGAATTGCTGGTGATGCATTGCAAATCCCCAGTTCTGATGGATCGCCCTGTAGGCACCCGAGTCAGTCAACATTATTTAAGATTAAGAGATTAAGATGAACCAATTTAGCCAATGTGATTTTTCACACAACGGAATTTGACCTCCGCATTTAACCCATTCGTGCAGTGAAACACACGAGTGAACACACTAGGCTGTGAGAATTTGTGCCCGAAGCGGTGGGCTGCCCTTATCCACCGGCGCCCGGGGAGCAGTTAGGGGGTTAGGTGCCTTGCTCAAGGGCACTTCAGGCATGTCCTGTCTGGGAATCGAACCAGCGACCTTCTGGTCACAAGACCAGATCCTTACCACTAGGCCATGGCTGCCCCCTAACATTTATCATGTTAGGGAGAGTGCGCCATCTTACCCACCTGAAGAGAGAGCACAGCCAATTCTGTTCTCTTAAGTTCCTGACTGTCGATGACAAGCATCATGATTGGGCAGTGCCTTAGTCCGCTAAGCCACTCGGGGCCATGACTATTTAATTAATTTTGAGTAAATTATTATTAAAACAGTATCAACATTAAACCAAAATGTTTAGGAGATGCAAGAGTAGAATTTTCAGATTCCAAATTCATTTTGAATTTATCAAGTATTTCTTAATTCAGTACTTAATGACTTAATGTTTCTTAATGATTCTAGCAGTAATGATCAGTGTTATGATATAGTTTCATATTAGCTAGAAAATCTCCTGTGTTGTCAATATAAGCAGTCACACAAGTTATATACATGGTTTATCTGCTACATACTCAAATATAAAGGGAATAATGAGAACAGTCTATTATTTCTAGGCTGATTGAATGTTAACATATTGTTAGTGCCAACCAAAGTGTTGGCTGACTTGAATATGAATGTACTGCTGTAGTTTGTGATGATATACAGTATATAAACTTGAATTGATAATGAAGCAAAACTACATTTTAACTCTGGATGTAATTTTGTGAACAATGTCTATAATGGTCTTGAATGTAGTGATCTGATATTCTTTGCTGGTTTGTTTTGTTACTCAGCTGGAAGAGGGCAAGATGATGGAGAGGAGGAAGAAGATCGCATTGGAGCTCTCAGACCTGGTTGTCTACTGCCGGCCCGTCCCTTTTGATGAAGACAGTAAGAGCTCTAACACTTTAACAAACCTCAGTGTAATATGCTATGTTTTGATTTTCCAAACAACAAGTCTTGTAAAGTTTTCCAGTCCTGGTCTTGGACCTGGAGTCGTCCTGCACATCACATTTTAGTTTCCCCTTTGCCGATCACTCTGTCCTTTCTTCGTTAACATTTTCGCTTTGGTGTAAACATTTTTTAGTACGTTGTGCTATATTTTCAGTTGTAATACTTTTCATCATCTTTCTCTTCCTCACTTTTTCTTTTCTCTCACTCTCTTATCCTGTCTTGCTCTGTCAGCATCTGCTTTTGTCCTTCTGTCTTCTCCTAGTGTCATCTTTTCTTTCTTCTCTAATCATTTGTGTTCTCTCACTTTTTTTCGTGGTTTTTTTTTTTTTTTCCTCTGGCATTCTCTCACTCTTCTGCTACACCGTCTTCTGCTTTTCTCTGTCTTCTCTTACTCTCTCTTTTGCTATTCTTTATCTTCTTACTCTCCTTCTTTTCTCACTCTTTTCTCTGTTTTCTCACTAGTGCTGGGCGATAAATCGAGATCGATTTCATTTTTTAAATTTTTTTTTAATTTATTTTTTTTATAATTTTTCCCTCGATGACGATGAGAAGCCGGGACAATAGAATTCGATAAGCATTAACGTTCATTTCCATTTCACGTCTAAGCAGCTTGACAGTGAGTTCTGAAGTCTAATACTGCTGCTTGTTAGCTCCTCCTCACCAGTGCAGCCAAAGTGCACTGTTGTGTTTAAGACAAGTGTGTGATTGGGGGAGAGCGTAGTGGGGCGGGGTGAGGTCACTGTGTGCTGTCTGTTTGTGAGCGAAGGAGAAGGACGAGGGCTCGGTGTGTGTGTGTCAGTCCGAGTGCTAGCTAGCATTAGCCTGTTAGCTTGGCTCTCTAGCCTGTTATTTTGGAGTGGCTGCGACTGACAGTAATCATTGTAAGTTTCGACAATAAACCGACGACTGTAAACGTCTTTCTCGTCCATCCTTTCAACGCGTCCTGCAGGACGCTACAATATTATGTTCTGGCAGTAAACATTTTTAATATTTTAAACAGTAACATTTCATGCATTTCGTTTGATGTTTTTAGAAAGATGTTGGTTAAAACTATGACAGTGTTAGAAAATGTAATGTGATAATTATCGAGATTGATCAATATAGAAAAAATTATCGTGATAAAATTTTTGGCAATACATCGCCCAGCTCTACTTCTCACTCTCTTCCCTAACTCTTTTCTGCTTTTCTCTCCACTCTCTTCTCTCTTGTTTTCTCTCACTCTCGTCTCTCTCTGCTGCTTTTCTCACTATTTTCTCTGCTTTTTCCTGTGTTCTCTCTCTTCTCTCACTCTTTTCTGTTTTTCTGTCTTCTCCCACTCTTCTGCTTTTCTTTCACCATCTTTTGCTTTTTTTGTTTCCTCTCCTCTCACTCTTGTCTTTCTCTCTAACTCTTCTTTTTTCTTTTGTCTTTTAACCTCTTACTCCATCTTTTTTTTTTTGCACTCTTCATTTTCTTCCAGTTTGTGTTAGTTAATTAGTTAAATTGGCACTTATGTGCAGACTGATGGTTAGTGATCTTTTCTGTCGTGTTTAGAGATTGGAACAGAGAGAGCGTGTTTCAGGGACATGTCCTCATTCCCCGAGACCAAAGCTGAGAAGTATGTGAACAGGATTAAAGGGAAGAAGTTTCTGCAGTATAATCGACTGCAGCTTTCGCGGATTTACCCCCGAGGCCAGCGTCTTGACTCCTCAAATTATGACCCGTTACCCATGTGGCTCTGCGGCAGCCAACTGGTGGCCCTCAACTTTCAAACTGCAGGTACAAATCTGCTGTAGTGCAAATACTGATAACAGTTAATATCACATTATGTTACAAATGCCAGTTGCATACATTACAGATTGGTTTTTTTTATGAATTGTCCTAAAAACTACAAAAATCACCACTGTTTTGATTGATTTATATTTAATTTAGGTTTATTACACTTTTTAACAGAAGAATTTGAATTTGAGGAAGTGTGATGAGATTGAAAAGTCTTCAAATGAGTAGGACTTGTAAATTGTTGTACATTCTGTAAAGCCTGCACAGAATAATGTGTTCCTTGTTGTGCCAGTAACATTTTTCATCTCCTCCCTTTACATCAAGAGCTTTTTTACTTTCCTGGAACAAAGTCAGATGCAGAGTGAAAAGATAAAATCTTATTTTCGAGAGCTTATGTAGTCTCTAGGCTTATAACAGTGAACATGAAGTTACTGCTGGTCATACCTTAGAAGAATATCACAGAAGTTTCTGTCTTTGCAAGCTTTCTTATGTCTCTACTGCTGTGATGTCATTCCTGTAGATAAGCCTATGCAGATGAACCAGGCTCTGTTTATGCTGAATGGAAGGAGTGGCTACGTACTGCAGCCTCCAATCATGCGAGATGACAACTTTGATCCTTTTGATAGACACTCTCTGAGAGGAGTTGAGCCAATCACTTTGATTATAGAGGTATGAATAAATGGGCTGATGCCTATATCTGCATGATGTAGACGCGTACATGAAAAATGTCAAGCACATGAACTGCAAAAATCAAAACTGGACATAGTGTATATACAAAAGAC
>BRDA01005601.1:3368-42841 GCA_036984385.1 Crenuchus spilurus | reverse complement strand
ATTGTCTAACCCCTGTACATCTGGGTTGCCAAAGCAGTACAATTTTAGTAAAGTCTGTAAACTGATTCTGATAATTGTTTTACTTTTAGTCTTCATAAATCTTTCAGGGCTACTGTTGAAACAGACAGGGCTTCAGCCATCAATGCAGTATGTTTGCTTCTTAGGTGTTTTGTTATACAGAACTAATGAACATATGCCAGCCAATCAGAAGAGACTGTTCTTCTTTTATATGTCCAGAGTATAAACTTTACAGAGGAAGCCTCATCCATTAGTTTAGTGTAATGGGACATGTCGGGGGTCATTATTATTTACATAATCGCTGTAGAATCTCAAGGATATGTTGAGGCTAAAGCACTTTAGCAGTTGTGAGTCTTGTATACAAAGAGACTGATTCATAATAAGTCATGAAGTGGGCTGTTGAGTTCTGTACATATTAATTCATTATGAACGTAAATGTTTGAATGCCTTTACACTGTTGTCATGTGTTAAGAATAAACATTTGTGTTTATTTATGAATGTCTTACAGGTTTTGGGGGCACGCCATCTCCCTAAGCACGGCCGAGGCATTGTGTGCCCACTTATTGAGATCGAAGTGTGTGGGGCAGAATATGACAGTGCTAAACAGAAAACAGACTCTGAGGGTGAGGAAGATTGTGAAGTTTTTTTTCACCATTTTTATTAGAAGACTCTCCATGTATCCACATGCCGATTACTCACAATATGCACCGGGTTTAGGTCAGGAGTTGGCAACCTTTTAACACTCAAAGAACCATTTGGACCTGGTTTCCACGGAAAACAAAACACTGGGAGCCGCAAATAACTTTTTGACATCTAAAATAAAGATAATATTGTAGTTTTTTTTACCTCTACGCTTTGTATGAACAACTATAGTGCGTTGTTTATTAAATCCATGAAGTGCTACAGAAAATAAATTTTATTTATGTAATGAACACATTTTGAACATTTTGATATGGTGCTTGAACATAAATTATTATTATTAATTATTAATAAATATTAATACTTACATATTATGATTTATATTTTATTAATAACTAGTAGTTACTATTAATGATATACTAATAATAATGTTTGTGCAAATATGAATAATAAAATGAATATTAATCATTAATAAAATATTAATACATTATTAAATATTAATTTTACATATTAATAAACTGTTAAAAGCATGTAGCATAAAATTATCACCCAATTCTGTGATAATTTACCATCTCATTACCATCGATTTTACACTTATGTTTGGACTGTATGGTCAACAGACCTCATTTACATTAAATTATACTTTATTTTTGAGTAAAAATAAGGAGAAATTCTGAATTATTTTGACAATAGTTAAACTTAGAGGCATGTAAATGGATGCCTTATCACAGACTGGTAGAGACACACAGACACAGACTCTAATGTTAATGTTTTAATATGAAATCTCTGACATTAAAATATGTGTAGCTGATGTGACACATGCAGAACAAACAAACAGCTTACAGGTGAAAATAGACTGCTGGCCAAATTGCAAAATGCCGGTTTACGTTACAAGACGTTGTTTGATGGAGTGACAGTGGGGACGGCCACTTGCATGTCATCAAGAAACGGCAGAGCCAATTGATGAGCTTGTGGGCAGTTTAAAGTGAAACAGGATTCAGATTGAGCAGCTTGAATTTCCGCTTGGTCCTAGTGCTCGCCGTTTCCATTTAATACAGTGTAACATTGTTTTTGGACGGTAAAAACTGCAGGGGACACAAACTGCTTTTTGAAAAATTGCAGGGGGCATGTCCCCACTGTCACCCCACCAAATTATGTCCATACACGCGGAGCTGCAGCATAAGGATGAAAGAGCCGCGGGTTGCCAACCCCTTGGTTTAGGTGAATATGAATACAGGTAGATGTTATGTTATAAGGTATTAATGATATTCTATTAAACATGTATTCAAAAGAGATAATGCATCATATAGAGGAAATATATCATACATATAGATAAGCACATTGTAAATATTGTGCATCCATGCACCATTACTTTAATCCAACTCTGCAGGTAAACGTGTTGATTTATCTGTTAATTTATAAATACATTGATAACACATTTCCATCTCTTCTGTTTGTTTATATAGCCGACAACGGACTGAATCCCATCTGGCCCAGAAAGCCCTTCCATTTCACAGTGTGTAATTACTCCTTTGCCTTCCTGCGCTTCGTTGTGTATGAGATTGACATGTTCAACGACCAGAACTTTCTCGCTCAGGCCACCTTCCCAATAAACTGGCTCAAAAAAGGTAAGATGGAGAATAGCTACAAAAGATGCTTTGAGAATGATGGGCAGTCCCAAAGTGTTCTGGAATGTTCTGCAGGCCTGAAATGCAGGAATGGATGTATATTAACAAATGAAATTAAGTTGACTGACCAAAATGTACCAACTTGTTCTTATTTGAGGTTGTATTTAAACCGTATTGGGAGGTTAGTGTGACACCTGCCTAATGAGAAAGATGTTTTATGCACCAGCAATGCAAAAAAGAGCTTGAGGCTGAGTAAATAATTACATATTTGAAACAGAATAGCAGTAATATATTATCTAATAAATGAGCTATTATAATAGCTATATTATTATATAATTATTATATAACTATTATAATAAAAAAGTTAAATGAGCTGTATTAAAGTTTCTGTAACTTTTCACATATCTAGTTGACTTGAAATTGAATCTCTCGCCTCATAGCACCGTCCACTTCTGTTTGACCATTAACACACTGGAGTCAATACAACTCGCAGACATATATTTCATATGAATGTGGATATTTTCTGACCAGCTCAGTGAGCTTCTCCTCATATCTATCAATCTTTATATCATTTAAACACAACCACACTCCAGAACATTTGGTGTTCCTGTCTGGTCCTGACACTCCCAGTCACTCTAGGAGGGTGAGGACTAGCACATGCCTCCTTCAATGCATGCAAAGTCAGCCACCACCTTTTTTAACTGCTTCTAATACATCATTGCTGGGCAGCCAGTGTGCTTGGAGGAAAGCGCAGGATCCCCAACCCTGATGAATCAGCTGGCAGACGCCTGAGCCAGCAGACATTACATAGCAGTGATGGGGAGAGAGTGCCATCTATCCACCCAGAGAGAGAACCAGCAATTTTGCTCTCTCAGGCCCTATCGATAGCAACCAGCATGACTGGGATTCAAACTCAAAATCCTCTGATCATGTTGTCAATGTCTGGGTCTACTGAGCCTGTCAGATACATATTTTGTCTCTCTTACATCATTTTTTGTCACCTGGACTTAGGGTTTCAGCGGTATCCGGTTTCACGGTATACCATGGTATTAAAAGTCACAGTTATCATACTGTGGGTGTTTGCTTATTACTGGTAATGAGGGGAAAAAGGCAAGCCAGCTGAGAATCTCACCCGTGCATGCGCAACTGTTCTCCGCATCAGCCACTGGTGCCAGACTGAAACACACAGTGGCGAGAATTTACATTTACAACATTTGGCAGATGTTATCCAGAGCGACGTACAACAGAAGTGCGACAGATTTAACCAGTCTCCATCCCCCCAATATCTAAACTCAAATCAGCAGTGTTGGGACTACTTTGATACCTGCAAAATGGACGTGAAGATAGGTATCCCATTTACCAAATGTGTGCTCATAAAGTGGCATCTAAATGAGGTGTGCGAGCTAAACAAGGTTCTGGTGACTGAAGCAACTTTACTGTTGTGTGCATTATTCTGAGAAAAACTCCACAGGACAGAATACGAGATGAACAAAAACAAACTGTTGTTTATTCCAGACTGCACACATGATGAACACAAACAAAAATAAAACTTTAAACCATGATTAGGTTGTTCCAAATATAAGATACAACACAAACCGTAATGCTACACATGGTAAGAAAACTGTTTTGCTATCAGTATCTTACTGCCGTTCACTCTGAACCGCTTAAAACCTGTCCAGCTCTGCTCCGGAGCTGCTTAACTCTTAAAGTAACAGTGCACCTATTTTGTTAACATAAATGGTGCTTGAAGACATTCGTATCTACATACAAGTATCACTTCTAGCATCTTAATACTATGTTAAGCAGCAGTAAATATAAAAGATATCCTTGTTTTGGCTCCTTTTTAAGGAGACATTTTATACATAACTGTCATTAAAGTTTCAGCTAAACTAGTTTGTTAAACTTAAAACATTTTGTTGTAAATTCTTTAAGAGTCAGTGTAACTTTCATTTTTGTGAAATACCTCAATAAGTATTTTCTGACTTGGTTATCATACTGTGAAAATCTCATAGCGTGGCTGGACTTTATCTTGGCCTTAAGTGACACAGTATAAGGTCATGTACTGATGGCAGTTGCATTTAATGCAGATTAAATTGCACACTGCATTAAGGCCTGCTACTTTGAGACTTGATGAAGACAAAAAAATGTAAAAAAACAGCTTTTACTGTGGTCTGTTTTTTTCTTCTCCAGGCTACAGGTCGGTTCCACTGAAGAACAGCTACAGTGAGGATCTGGAGCTGGCCTCATTGCTTGTGCATCTGGATATTATTCGAGGCAGGGTAAGCTACTCTGAATGGTATATTTTACTGAGAACAGAAAGTCAATACAGTGCAGCTGCCTGAATGTAATAAAATGTTTTGAGACAATAGGCTTGTCAATGTTTTTAGTACTTGCCGTAATTTACCATATTAATGCCTGAGCTGGTTGATCAGTCACTTGCTATAAATAAACCAGTCACTCTTTGCCAACACATTGTCATAAACTATGATTTTTGCAAAGACTCTCCTGAATCTCATCTGAAATCTGCTTTACTGTCAAGTTTGAGCTCATTTGGCTGTATCTATAATAAATGTCATCAATTACTAGGCAGAGTTGTGAAAGAAAAACTGAGAAGTACTGGCAGAGAGGCCACTTGTAATCCAAAGAAGAAGCTGTGGGAGAATTAATCAGCCCTGTGTAGAGAAAAACTATCACATGTTAATCTTTCTCTCTCTGCAGCATGAGAATGGGGAGATGTCTGGTGCGTTTGTGGGGTCTGGTGCCGTGGGTGTGTCGGTGGGTAGAGAGCGTTCACTGGAAATGGGCTCCGTTTCGTCAGTGTCCTCCATGTCCCCTCTGCCCTCATCTCCGGGTCAAGCGCTTGGTTATCGGGGCAGAGAGGGGTCGTTTGAGGCTCGATACCAATCTCCTCTGGATGACTTCAGAGTATCACAGGAGACACTGCTGGACCATGTGGATCAACAGAATAGGAGGTAGTAGCAAGTAATGCCTGTTTTGATGTAATTGAATAAAATCTTAAATAAAATCTTGAATACTTTCAATAATGATTGTTGGGTGGGGAGTGGTGGGTTACCCTAACTCAGCAAGTATGCATTGTTTGTTGTACAAGGGTGAGTCAAAAATGTATCCACACTGGCTGTAGGATTTATTTTAATCACATAATGTCCCTGCTTTTCACTACACTTTGTCCATTTGTCAACAATCTTTCATATTTCCCCTTTTAGGGGAGCCAAAAAACTAAGTATCAATTTTCCAGCTAATAGTTGACTTTTGAACTTTCTTGGTTGTTTGAGGATGTATTTGCTGTTTACTATCAGGCTCGTAGTGATGAAGCCATGTCTCATCACCAGTAATGATTCTTTTTAAGAAACTCATCTTGCTTAGAGCATCACTCCAAATTTTATTTGCAGATTTCCAAATCACGTGTAAGCAATCTTCTTTCGTGCCAGTCATAAGTGAGGCAGCCATTTTTGTTGCACTGCAGTCATAAATGAACTGATGTAACATGTTCAAACCTGCACATCAGTTATCTAATAATTACAGCCAACGTAAGTTTTATTATAACTAAAATGCAGATAAATTTTTGACTCACCCTCTTACATACAACAGGGCTTGTTTAGAAAAAAGCATGAAAGTGTGATTGCACAAAATAATAAATTCTACGTAGGTGTGGAGTTACTGAATGGAACCCATCTGTTATTGCACAGTTTGTCATGTTGTTAAAGTGATAATGAAGGAATAATGAAAAATGATTACTCGAGTAATGTTGGCAGGAGGTGAGAATGATTACTGATTTAATCACAGATTAAATTACACCAGTTGTGCCCTACATAGGCAGTGAGTTGGGTTGCTCACTAAGTATTGAGATGTTTTCCATACAGATTTGCAGTTTCAGGCAACTTTGAATACTGATTCATTCTTATGTCCTTTGTAATGGTGCTTGAGATGCTGATGGTCCATCATACTGTTCCTTTCTACAGGCTGATGCGAAGACCTCGGGTCAGTGCTGACAACCGTGTGTAGCACCCATCCAACACACATACACCGATACACACCTACCCAGGGCCAGTGCAAGGGCCTGTCAGTGCTGATGATGTCATGGACTGCTGTGAAACCTGTTTCTATGGAAACGTTGTCGCCAGTGCTTTTGGCCTACATTTCAGGCAGAACACACTCAAAGTCTCTCTCTCTTTCTCTCTCTCTCTTAAGACTCTGTTTCTTTCTCTCTTTTCTTCATCCCTCTCTCTCCTCTGGAGACTATGTGAGAGAGAGAGAGAGAGAAGGAGGGTTTTTATGCTTTGAGAAACTGTTCAGCCTCTTTTACGCGACCGGCCAGAAGAGGGCATTAAGAGTGTATTGCAGGACATACAGCAGCCTTGAGGACGCTATAAAGGCCAGCGGTCAAGAACTGGGAGGGGATTGTGTTATTGGCATCAGTTTGAAACTGCTTCGAGATTAGGATTTTTGTTATTTTTCTCTTCAGTTTCTCTCTCTCTGGCGTATATAAATATATAGGTATATATATATTTATTCCAGCTCTGCTGTCTACCAGAGAACAGCTGCAGCTGATCTGCTCTCAAAGAGCCTTTCTCTCCATTTTTGATTTTTTTTTTTTTCAATTTTATTATTTAAACAGCAATTTTTAACTTTCATAATGTGATTTTGTTTTCTCTATTTTTAAGTGATGTATGTGTCTAACACAAGGGCTTGGCTTGCCTTTAGAAATGTTTCTCTTGTTCTCGTTTGCTCGCTCTCTTTTCTTCCCGCTCCAGAAGTGGACAGAGAAGTGTCTGCTTTCTAACCAAGCAAACAGTCATTTATTCCGTTTTTTTAGTAAGGCAGAAACCGGGCAGCCATAAGAGAAAGCTCAGGAAGACGCCTCAGCCTGTTTTTGTTGGATTCTGGGGGGGGGGCTTTGGGATAAATGGGACCAGATAGTGTTGCAGAGGCCTTTTTAACTAGCCTTTCACTTCATCTGCATTAAGAAGAATGCTGTTATTATATAGTATCATGGAAATCTTCATGTATTGTGCCGAAGAAGCAGGACAAAATTAGTTTTCTTTCTCCACTCATTTCAGATGTAGCTCAGTCTGGTCCAGTTTAAACTGAATTGTCCTACATCTGTAGTCGAGAAGATGTTCAAGTTTTGTTTTGAAGAAGAGGTGGATCAGTTACGCTCTTGTCTTCAACATCAGGCACCTTCAGTATTTCACATTTCTCTTTTTAGTACTGTAGCAAGTCTTTTTGCAGCTTAAAGGACACCCATCACAGACCATTGTCTACATTCAGTCAGCTCCAGCATGTGTATTACTTGATTCGTGTTTATTCATGTACAGACTGCATGTTTGAAATGGTGGATTATGGTGGGTTTTAGTAGAGGATACCTGCAGGGGAAACACACTGACTGCTGTTTTAAACAGATGTTTTTAAAGGACCAAATGAACTGTACACCTGATGTGGACCTTCTGTCACTAGGGTGCAAAGATACTGTGTAGGTCTATGATAAATCTGGCTTTTTTTGAAAGTCTAGATGTAACTGAATTTTAGCCACTCTGCAATGCTGTATTTTCAGGCACCTAAACAATTAACCTTGGACAATTTCCATTTACCTCATATAGTCAATCATAGTACATCATTTAAAATATGGGTTTAATACTAGTGCACTTCCAAAAAGGAGAATATCATGAGGTAATAGTTTACAAACAAAAAAATGATATTCATGACATGTAAAGTGATATTTCCAAGCTTTTTTATGTTAATGTTGATACTGTTTGAGTAGTAATTTACTCATGAAATGTGATTTCTGTTTTTCCTGAGCTAAGCCATACTGATCAACAATAAAACAAAAGAAGACTTGAAATATCACTGTGTGTAATGAATAAAAAATTGCAGTTTTACTTCTTGAATGAAATGAACAATGAACGTTTTCATGATATTGTTTTTAAATGCACTAGTATATCACCCTAACTTGTTAGCTAGATTAGCATTGTGCAAAAGTAAGGAAGCACATTTGTCTTGTCTGACTGTATTTGAGTGAGAAATTGTCATTGTGGTGCACTATTTCTATTTCTTCTCAAATGTTAGTTATGGGAACACTATTTTATACAAAAAAGCTTAAGGGGATCATGACAAAGGCTGATACATTTCCAGTGTTCAGCCAATAAAGGCCCATGAGTAATAACAATGAATCATGCAGGTTGCTAGCTATGTAAATTGATATGTGCACACACTGGTTATGAAATTATTTTCCAAAGAACAGATAATGGGATAGAAAGTGGTGTTGTGATGTTTTCATTTAAATATTTGGTGCTTCACTTTTCATATTGGACAGTATTATGTCATATTTAGTTTGATGTCAGAACGTTCTCGGAGGGCCTTGATTCAATGTGCATTGGACCACTGGGAACGGTTCTGTTTTTTCTTTGAAGATGGGACAAGGCCATGAAAGATGTATACAGGCTTGTGTCACTGTGATTATTTTTAACACATACAGTGCAACACAAGTGCTGTAAGTAATGTTTTCAGCTGGGAGAAACTTAACTCACCTCACTGAGTTTGGATTCAAGTTCCTTTACGTGAGGAACCCTGTTACAGACGGGCGACCAAAAAGCCGTTTGACATTTTTGTTGCAATTGAGGTCGAGAGAAAAAGGCAAAGCCAACCCCAACCAATATCTACCCTAATAATCTGCTCGGTTTGTTTTCAATGTTAGTCATCACTGTTCCTCAGCCTTTTGTTGATATGAAGCCCTCTCTCTATGCCTCCTTGCTCTGTAAATCTGTTTCTGCCTTTTTTTTTTTTTTTGGTCCCCCCTCGCATCTGCTTCAACGTGCCTCAGTGTGCTTGTGAGAGAGTGAGTGTGTGTACATATATACATATTTATACATCAATGAGAGATTCCCTGTTGGACATGTATGCCTTTTTTAATGCTTCATTTCAGACATCACCATTTTGTTACCAATGCTCTTATTTACAAACAAAAGCCTTTTTCTGTAATGTGCCTATGCTACATTTGGGAGGGGGGAGTATACATTTTAATTTTGCCTTTCATATGAAACATATTCAAGCCTGAGAATTAAATAAAGTAATTATTCAACTACGACGAGTGCCCTGTACTTGTGCAGCAGTGAACACTTTATAGCAATGCATGTCAGAATTTTGTTAAAAGTTTTATTTATTCTGCAAATATCTGTAAAAATTATACAACAATCCTAGAAGTACTCATACTGGTGAAACGGGTCGACACTTTAAACAATCATGATTTATTATTACTTTTTTTCCTTGAGGAAAAAGTTTACACGAAGACAATGTGCTCCAGTATCGATGCTTCAGCTATGAAATACAGATAAAGGTCTCCTAGGCGCATAGTCAGTCATGAAAGTTCCAACAAGACAAGGAAAAAAAAAACTCAAACGAGCTGTGCAGTATAAACTGTACCTCAAATCTACCAAAATGTCACCTGGAAACAGCTCTCCACTCCTGTCAAGTGGTCAGTCAATGTCCATCCAGTCCAAAAGCCTATTTCCACTCTTGCGAGCTACACCTCTGCCTGGTGTCTGTCTTCTTGTAGCTGAAATGCTTTTTTAAAAAGTATGTAAAATAAGTCAAGTCTAAGAGAATTCATCCTGTGCCTCTTAGTGTGGAGTGGCTGGTTGGCCTCAGGGCAAAAAGTAAAAAAAAAAAAAAAAAAAAAAAATCACTTCAGATTAGATTCGCCAGAGGCGTCCTAAAGTGATTCTGTTACAATCACATCTGCCATTCACACAAAACTGCCAGTAAAAGGCCACCTGTGCTGCACAATCCCACGGGGCAAAAATCTGTCCCTCTCATACACACATTCACTTGTGGTCCCTCTCTCTCTCTCTCTCTTCAGTCAGACCCTGATGAGAGAGAAAAGATTTTAATACAGCATGTAAAAATAAATGTCTTTTATTTATTAATTTATTATTTATTAACATGATCAAAAAACTGAGTGCATCTCCAATTTGAATTTTGAGGAAAACTCCATTTCTCTTCATAATTTCATTCGTTACACAGTGACATTTCTAGCCTTTTTCCCCTTTTACTGTTAATACTATTTGAATTATAATGTCATCAAACTCCAAAGGAAATTCAAAAATAATTTGACATTCTGGGTTTCTGATGACCAGTAACATAAAAAGGCTTGAAATTTCACAATGAATACAGTCATATTGGAATATTATGACCAGTCATGGTTTGGAATCAACTGGGCCTGCAATATCACAGACATCACATAACCGGGTTTGCTGCACATATAAGTGAGCACACCAGTCAGTTGTAGCAGAGTGCAAAATGTCATGGTTAGGATGATGTGACTGATGTCCATAAGAGCATAACACTTTACTGGGTGAAGGGTTGTAACATCTCATGAACCATTAACTTCTAGGGATATTTTAGAACTGCTGTAGTGAAGGTGTACAGAGAATGAACTTCTTGTACACTGGGTGCCTCCCAATGGCATTACAGTTATGCCCCATGGACCATTGATGCCAGACGCGTACATAGCAATTGATGTGCCAAAGTGAACCAGTACGAATGCCTCCAGAAACCTTCCCTTCCTTAATACAGTCTATGCCACGAAGTCTCGCTGGTGTCATCGGAGCCAAAGGTGATTATTCCCACTATTAGGTAAGTGGTAATGATGTTCTGATATGACTATGTATTAATGTACCTTTTAGAATTATGAACACAAATGAACTTATTTACAATGTTCTATGTTTTTGATGTGGCACTGTATAACTGCCCTAAAACTGTAAAGTCAACGGCTAGAGGGAGGGGCTTGTGGCATAGACACACCCATATTCAAATGATGAGGCTATTTTTCTGAAACAGCTTTTAAGTTTTCAGGGTGATTTTGGGGATTTCTTCAAGGTGTGGAATGGCAAAGATTGAAAAAGTTCTTGAAACTATTTGATGGTGTATTCTTTTTTTCTTAAGTCCTTACAATTAATTTCCATGGTGGCATTGCGTAGTTCGGATGCACTTGTAACTATGCAGTGATTCATTGTCTCTGATTTGATGCAATCTAAAATGCACAACGGAAATAACAGCTGCTATCACCTCGAAGAACATACCAAACGTTCTGAAATGTAATCTACTTGATTAAGTGAATGAATTACTCTTGAAAAAAACATTTCATCAACACCACATGTACCATTTACATCATTCAGGACCAGTTGAACCACACTTGAACACTGGAGCAGATATAGACCACCTTTCCCCACCACTTGCATATTTTACCACATACAGACACGTACATCAGAAGAAACTGACTGCACCACTTAATTTCAAAGTGCATTGATAAATATACTCCCTGTATAGTTCATTAGGTACGTATACATTTTCTACACTCATTTTTCATTTCATCACCTCCACTGACCATATCGGTGCACTTTGTAGTTCTACAATTGCAGACAGTAGTTCATCTGTTTCTTTGTAGACTTTATTACTTTTACGCTGTTCTTCAATGGTCAGGACCCCCATTGAGCAGGTATTATTTGGGTGGTGGATCATTCTCACCACTCCAGTGACACTGAAGTTGTTGTGATGTGTGAGTGTGTGTTGCACTTGTACAAGCAGATCCGACACTGGTTTTAAACACTGAAAAAGTGTTGCTGAAAAAGTGAAAAGTGCGCCAACCAAAACTAACCAGCCAACAGCGTCCTGTGGGCAGCATCCTGTGAAATCCAATGAAGGCCCAGAATATGACCAACACATACTGCAGCAACAGATGAGCTACTGTCTCTGACTTTACATCTACAAGGTTGACCAACAAGGTAGGTGTGTCTGAGAGTGGACAATGAGCTATAACAGTGAAAGGAGGCTAACAAACTATACAGAGAAACTGAGAACTACAAAGTGCACCTACTGTATATGGTCAGTGGAGCTGATAAAATGGAGTGTAGATACAAGATATGTGCACCTAATAAAGGGGCCAGTGAGTATATTCTACTGTATATTTCAATGCACTTTGAAATTAAATTAAATGGTGCATCAATGTCTTCTACTTATGTAATAAGTTGAGCACATAAACAAAAGAAGGCATCACCGTGCTGATCACTGCTGGTTATTTCTCCAGTTGTCTTCGTGGTCTGCTCTTTTGAGGCGAGGTTGGTCACAGACTGCTCCATCTGTTCCTCCTTCACATCTCCTTCATCCTGCTGCTTTGACTTTAAGGTGGGTTTGCCCTTGGTTGTAGCAGGTTTGATCTCCACTGATTCTGAATCCACAGAATTGCCATCCTCTGACGAGGAGGATGCTTTATTTTGTCTTGTGAACCATCTCTTGACCAGCTCTTCATTTAGTCCACTTGACTTTGTTAGCTCCTCCAGCTGGTTCTCGTCCAGCTTTCCATGGGCATTCAAGTGTTCCTTAAGCACAGTGACATCACCTTTCTGGAAGTCCTCTTCATCTACCATGGATTGATAACTCTCTAGCCACTTGAGCTGACCGTTCTTCAGAACATAGCGACAGTCCCCAAACCAGCGCACCACTTCTGGACGGGGCAGGCCAGTTTTAGTGATCAGTTCATTGTACAGAGGGCTACTGGGCCAGTGTGTGCGAGCAAAGGCTTGCTTTAGTAGATGAAGCTGTTCTGGTGTCTTCTTGCCTCGGTATGAGGTTTGGGGTGGTTGAGATGAGGGGGTGGTTGTCTGAGATGCGGAGGGAGGCACTTTAGAAGTCTCTGCCGGTGGACTTCCCTCCATTTCACCTTTTCCATTGGACTCTGTGACTTTCAGCATTTTGAGATTGATCTTTATTGGGTTAACCTTTGGCTCAGTACCAGACAAGTCCTCCTTCTGTTTGTCATCTTTGACTTGCTGCTGTGTTTCTGACAAAGAATCTTCAGTGTCTTCTTGAACATCAGTCTCATCTTCAGCTACATCTTTCTCCTCCTTTTCACCCATTTGTCCTTCTTCTTCTTCTTTGTCCTCTTCCTCTTCGTCCTCCCTCTCTGCTCGCTCCAACTCCTCCTTCTTTTTCTCGGCAGCCACTCTCCTGCGGCGCTCAGCAAACCAGCCATGAATTTCACGCCGAGTCATCTTGGTTTCTGCACGTAGCCTGTCCACTTCTTCACCGGATGGATCAGCCTCTTGGGCAAAGCTGGCCTCGAGTGCTCGAACCTGGTGAGGCTCCCTCTCCTTGTACCGTATGGCTGTGAAGTCTGGAGATGGAGGTCGAGGAGGACGTCTCGTTGGCGTGGGTGGTGTCGTCTGCTGCTGTCTTGAAGGGCTCATGGGCATCTTTTGAGGGGTTTTGGGCCTTTCTGTTGTTGCAGCGTTGTCTGAAACATCTCCAGCAGCAGTGGAAGCAGAGGCATTAGAGCTGGCACTACTGCCTCCTGAACTTTGACCACCAGTGCTTGACCTTGAGCCTTTGAGATTGCGAAAGTGGTAGCGACGATCACTAAACCACTTCCGTACCTCACGGACTGTTAAACCAGTCAGACTTATGAGCCTGTCTACCTCCTCTTGATTAGGGAACTGGCTGACTAGGAAGCTCTCCTTTAAGGCTAGCAGCTGTTCCTGGGACTTTTTGGCTTTATAAAAGCTGGGGTCCAGGAAGCTGGTGGTCGGGAGCGTACGAGAGTTAGCAGAAGCTGGTGTTGGGGAGTCAGACTTATTAGGGATGCTGTCATTAGAAGTTGTGGTAACTGGGCTGGCTCTGGCAGTAACGCTGGGGCTACTGTTTGGGCTTTTGTTTTCACCACTGTTCTTTGTGTTTCCTTTAGTTTCAGTACTGCTTTTACTTTCAACACTACCTTTTGCACTATTGCTCTTAACATTAGTGTTGTTTTTGTTGTCATTATTATTGTTACTAGGTGCACTGCTTTTGCCATTAGTGCTAGATATACTGACCTTACTATTGCTGTTACTTATTTTGCCATTGCTGCTGCTACCAATGCTAATAACACTAGCATGACTGCTGTTTGTGCTGACACTGCTAATAATACTGCTTGTGGTGGTGGTGCTGCTGCTGTTACTACTACTACTACTACTACTACTACCACTACCACCACTGCCTCCACTGCTGCTATTGCTGATGGTGTAGTTTCCACTATTGCTGCTTCCAACAGAGCCCACCACCATGCTGAGTCCCTTATCAGCCACTAATGCAGCGGCAGGTTTTGCCTGCATTGTTGGCTTAGCTGCGGACTGTGGTTTGGGTGTTACAGCCAGAGCAACAGGGGCACTGCTGACCTGAATCCCATTAGCCATCATGGGCTGGGTAACAATCACCCCTCCTTGGCCAACCAGGCTTCCCTGTAAAATGTGAGGGATGCCAGATGTACCTAGAGAGGCTGGAAGGACTGTAATGGTTTGCTGAGGGGTACTATGGTGTGTCTGACGGTGTTGCTGACCAGCAGGGGGTGCTGTCTGTATGATGGTGTTGAACATCTTTCGACGGGCATCCTCTATCTCCTCTGGTGACCAGCTAATTCCTTGCTTAAGCCTCTGTGCTGTAAACCAGATTTTGATCTGCTCCTCTGGGTACTTGGTAACTACAGTCAGATAGCACAGCTCTGCTTTTGTTGGGTAGGGGAACTTACTGAAGGAGGTTTTCAGGAAACTGCTGTTGTCCATAGATGCATTATAGGTGGGAATGCTGCTCAAAGGAATCATCACTTTTGGTAAATTCTTGGAGCTAGATATAGAAGAAGAGGAGGAAGATGAAGAGGACAAAGACGACTGTTGGTTGAGACTCCTGTTCTGAACCACAGAGACAACTTGGGTGATCGCTGTTTTAAGCATAGGTAAAGCTCCAGAGCCATTGACGATCTGTATTGCAGATGGCAAAGTGACTTTACTTGCTGCTCCATTGTGTACAATAGTAGGAACGTGAGTGACCGTAACTGCTGGAGAATCCTTTGTCTCCATGTGCTTGACCGTTGGAGGTATGAGCTCATCTGTAACAGGGTGAGAAACCACAATCCTCTTGGGTTCAGATTTGCCCTTGAGCATCTTCATGATAGGTGTCTTGGTAATGGATATTTCTGACTCTTTTGAACCTGTGCTTTCACCAGGACCTACAATGAGGCTCTGCTCCACGATGACTTTTCTGTCCTTCTTTTTCAGTTGAAGCGTTGTTGTCATAGTACTAGGGTGAACACGGGCATTGTGCAAGGCAAGCCCTTCAAATTTCACAGCACTCACCCCACAGTCCACACAGAGGAAGGTAGGGTCAGAACGAAATTCTGGGTGACCGCTGTAGACATGATCAAGGAACAGGTTCAGGTCCTGTGTTTCAAAATTACAGGGTCTGCAGGTGTAAGTGCCAACATCTTTATGTGCATCACCTGTGTCCTGCCCACAAGATTCATCCATAATATGGAAGCCTGTTCCAGTCAACTCCTCCTTTTGGTAAAAACTGCTTTCCTTGGAAGAGGGAGAATGCCGGACCTGCTCGAGATCATCCTGTAGATGCATGGTCTTTACAGGGATCATGCAGGGAATTGTGGACTTCCTCTTGCTAGCCATAACTGTTAATAAAGGTATCTCCACTGAAATGCCTCAATCCAACTAAGACTTCACCTTCACAGGCTGTCCATGGATCGGAATTCAGTGAAGAGCATGACCATCAGTCCATAATGACAATGCCTCCTCTTTTATGGGCGTGTGAGGGTTGTTTTTAAGTCATCACCCAATCCACCTGTAAAGTACAAAAAAGAAATTTTATGAAGAGTGTGATGAAAGCAGAATTACAAGCTATTACAAGACACAAGTAATTTACTCTGGGGTTTAAAATCAAATTGAGAAATCATTCTGCTATTAAACAAGACAAATCTATTAAGAAACATACACAGAGAACATATCTTGGAGTGTCATTCAGAAGAAGGCTGACAGCAACATCACATAAAAAAGCTGTCGTAAGCTGTTTGGTCCTCATCGCAGTGCAAAAAGTGACCACTTTTATGTCTGCGCCTGACAGACTTTCAAAGAACCATTTACAGCCCCTCATTCTGTTTTAGAGTGCTTACACCCCCCTTCTCATTGTTATTACCTTCTCCCATTCAAAACTAGACCCTAAAAAGGATCAGTGCTTACCAATTATTCAAACAGAATATCTGGAGAGCTTCTACTTAAAATGTAAGCAGCAGCTTTGAAAACAGATGAAGGAATACTACCGTCATTCCTTAATTTTTTAATTTTTTAGGCCTCTAAACAATAAAATGGTACATTAACCCACAACCAATATTTGCCTCTGCTTAATCAACTCCAGCCCCTTTAACATCTTGACTAGAGTTGACATTTCGTATTTCGGACATTACACAAAACATTCCATATTCAGCATATAAACTTTCAACTGATATAAATCAACACAAGTACCTAAAAATGATGGAAAACTAATTCCTGGTTATGAACTTTCAGCCAAAAATCAGAAGACATGCTACATATTTTAAACTGGCCTAATCAGGTAGAATCTTTTACTAGTCTTTTTATGTAAAAAAAAAAGGCATTTACTGATGCTCCTTTCTGACCTTGGTCTATTGTACGAATAAGGAATGAAGGGAAGCAGATGGCATTCTAAGCAGGTAGTTATGCTAATATCTGAGAAGTGCTTATTTAAGATTCTAAGCAATTTTGGGCAGTTTGGCTTGGGGAAGTCACACTTGCTGTACAGCAAACAGGTGACTGTTTCACTAGTAGTCTATAAGATGCATGCTATCCAGAGCTTTGCTAATCATTATGACAATAATTTGGAACACATTTACAGGCCTCTGCAATACTGATAGACAGCCTCTAACCAATTGCTGAATGCTTTGTGTGTTGTGAGCATTTCTTTGTTGTTTGGATTAATCAAGACCCTCATAATCTAATAAGCATCATTGCAGTATTTGAGGCTTTTAACAATAGGGTTATTTTTTGCCACAATGTGATTATTTTTCAATTAATATCATTGAGGCCTACTATTTAGGACACTGACCACATTTTTAGGCATCAAGATCAGTTTCCTGACTCAGTAGTGCACATTTACTTTGATCTCGCTTGGTAGTGATACAATTCCTATATCCTCAGAAATGGCCGGAAGAAGCCAGGATCTGTTGCTCCGGAAGGAAGACAACTGACTCCAGGTCTCCCAGTCTTCAAATGCGTCTCTCTCTGTATTTATAGGAAAACCTAAAATGTGCAATGTCACCCTACCACCATCACCAAAATAGTACTAAGTCCTACTACTTAGGACACTGGCTATGTTGTAGGCATAAAGAAAGGCATGGTGGCATACTGCTCCTTTTCGTTTCCTGACTGAGTCTCCAAAAATCTCTTTGATCTCTTTTGGTAGCATCCCAGCACCCGCAGAAAAAGGATGGTGTAAACCAACCAGCCTTCCTCTCTCCATCTTACTCCCTTTACTCCAGTTTCTCCATTCTCCCTCTCCTTTGTTTTCTACATAGCTTTTTTCTCTTCTCTTGCTTGTTTTACATCTCCTTTCTTTCTCTTTCCCTCCCTCTCCTCTCACACTTCCTCTTTGTATCTTTTTGCTTTTTCCTCCTCTCTCTATTCTCTTCTATGTCTCCTTTCTGCCCTCCCTCTTTCCATCTTCCTTCTTCTCCTTTCGTAGTTTTGTATCTGCTGTAGTTTGTGCCTCTGAGCCTGTACTGTACATGCTGTAGTTTGTGTCTACTGTATATGCTATAGCTTGTGTCTCCAGGCCTCTACTGTAGTTTGTGTCTCCGGGCCTCTACTGAGTCTGCTGTAGTTTGTGTCTCCGGGCCTGTACTGTAGCTGTTGTAGTTTGTGTCTGTACTGTATCTGCTGTAGTTTGTGTCTCTGGGCCTCTACTGTATCTGCTGTAGTTTGTGTCTATGGGCCTGTACTGTACATGCTGTAGTTTGTCTCTACTGTATCTGCTGTAGTTTGTGTCTCTGGGCCTCTACTGTATCTGCTGTAGTTTGTGTCTCTGGGCCTGTGCTGTACATGTTGTAGTTTGTCTGTACTGTATCGTTTGTAGTTTGTCTGTACTGTATCTGCTGTAGTTTGTGTCTGTACTGTATCTGCTGTAGTTTGTGTCTCTGGGCCTGTACTGTACATGCTGTAGTTTGTGTCTACTGTATATGCTATAGCTTGTGTCTCCAGGCTTCTACTGTAGTTTGTATCTGTACTGTATCTTCTGTAGTTTGTCTCCAGGCCTGTACTGTATCTGCTGTAGTTTGCATCTCTGGGCCTCTACTGTATCTGCTGTAGTTTGCGTCTATGGGCCTGTACTGTACATGCTGTAATTTGTGTCTCTACTGTATCTGCTGTAGTTTGCGTCTCTGGGCCTGTACTGTACATGCTGTAGTTTGTGTCTCTACTGTATCTGCTGTAGTTTGCGTCTCTGGGCCTGTACTGTATCTGCTGTAGTTTGCGTCTCTACTGTATCTGCTGTAGTTTGTGTCTCTGGGCCTGTACTGTACATGTTGTAGTTTCTGTCTCTATCTGCTGTAGTTTGTGTCTGTACTGTATCTGCTGTAGTTTGTGTCTCTGGGACTGTACTGTACATGTTGTAGTTTCTGTCTCTACTGTATCTGCTGTAGTTTGCGTCTCTGGGCCTGTACTGTGTCTGCTGTAGTTTGTGTCTCTGGGCCTGTACTGTACATGTTGTAGTTTCTGTCTCTACTCTATCTGCTGTAGTTTGTGTCTGTACTGTATCTGCTGTAGTTTGTGTCTCTGGGCCTGTACTGTACATGTTGTAGTTTGTGTCTCTACTGTACATGTTGTAGTTTGTGTCTCTGGGTCTGCTGTAGTTTACGTCTCTGAGCCTGTACTGGCTCTGCTGTAGTTGGCGTCTCTGGGTCGGCACTGTTTCTCCTGTATTTGGACTCTGGGTCTGTAATGCCCTGCTGCTCTGTTCTGCATGATGGCCCTGCCAACACTGCGGGGTCACATGACCAACACAAAGGGTCTGCGGAGAGTGGGCAGAGCCTACCGTCCATCACGTGGGTCAGGCCCTGAGGGAGGAGGAACGAGGGAGTAAGGAGAGGAAGGAATGGGGGTTGGGCGATTAGGCTTGGGCTGGGGTGAGCAAGAGTGTATGTGAGAGTATGGGTAGGTGTGTGTGTGTTGGGTTTTTTTTTTTTTTTTGGGGGGGGGGGAGAGGGTGGTCTTTAACGGTTATAGAGCAGAGTATCAGGCGAGCATTTCAAACCACATCCAAACCCATTTCTTCATTCTTTCTCTGCCACTTGCCCAAGTATGTAATTGGATTTAGCCCTTTCTAACCAAATGTACTGAAAAAGCATGTTTTTCTATATAATGTGAAGACACTGCAACCCCAGACAACACTAAATACACACACACACAGAGTGAAGCACAAGTGAGGTGTGTGGAATCCCATTCACCCCCCCACTTAATTTCTTTTTGAATTACTAGATAACATTATTTCATTCACCCGAGTTTGTGTATTTGAGTGTGTGTGTATGTGGGGGTATGGGTGAGAGTTTTTTAGGATGTTCCAGGCCACGATACACAATTTCTTGTGGTGACGATGCTTAGGTAAGTGAGAGTGTATGTCTGTATCTGGGTAGATGTGCAAAAGTGTGTGCGCGCGTTGGGAGGAGGGTGTTAACTGTCGCTGTTCCTTGTTTTTTTTCCCTTTTGGCCAGCTCGCTAAGCTCACCCCAGCTCGAGTCCAATCCCAAGCCCAGTGTGGTGTTGTGAATCCCCTCCAACTCATTTCATTTCTTGCTACTAGATAATAGAATGACTAACAAAAAGCACTGTTCTTTTTTAGTTTGAGCCAACTGGGATTGAGCTGAGGTAAACAAGAATGTCTGCTTTTTTTCTTGTTTCCCCATCATTGTGAGGACACTGGGTAGTTTCTCTGTTTTGAAGAAGGTTTTCCATTCAAACATTTCGCAAGCGTTAACTTCAGAAAAGCTGGTAAAAGAAAATGCAAATGAATCCCATCACCTACTCTTATGCGAAAATCCTTGATGGTGATCTCGCACGTCTTTGCTGTAGACTAGAGACTTGTTCATATGTAAAGTGTGGAATCACGGAGAGCAGTACTTGACGCAGTAGAACAAAAGTCACATATACAGCTGCTCATTACCTATTTGAAAGATCTGCTTCCATCACCAGTTCTCGTTATAAATAAAACCAGCTTATCCAACAAATGTAAAAATGTTGTTGATATTTTAAACCCATTAACAAGCATCAAATTTCCATATAATGGAAAAAAAACAAACATATTTTTAGACATATGGTGATCACCAACCCCGCTCCTGGAGATCTATCTTCCTACAGACTTTAGCTTCAATCCTAATCTACCCTCCTGATCCATTTAATTGCTGGCTTCAGAAGTACTTGATAAGCTGAATGTACTGTTAGATCAGATACAGAGTGGAGGTGAAACTTGGGTAGATCTCCAGGAGGAGAGCTGGTGAGCAGGGTCTTCATAAAGGACTTAATGCATACACAAATCTCACTCAAGCTCAAGCATGTGTGCGCGCGTGTGTTAGGGGAAATATGACAATTAAAGCTATTGGCTATGTATTGTTGACCGATTTTCAGCCTAAATACGTTGCTGCAGTGTTATAAAAGGTTACTGAACTGGAATGATGATACAGCCCTGGTCATGGCTGCAGAAACCCTTTAAAGTCCAAGTTGAAATCAGTTTTTTGAAGTGCTGACAATGTATCCAGTCTGGCTTCTTTCACTATATCTGACTCAAACTCATGTTTGAAAAAAGTGTGAAACTAAAGTGCCTCATGGGGAATGTAAAGACTTTTAACTCCACTAACTGGATAAAGAGCTAGTAAACACTGCTCACCACAACTGAGCCCCACTACACAGGAATTGACAGGTTGTCACAGCTGGAGTTCATCAACATTTGGTCAACATGTGGTTGATTTAAAAAAAGTAAAGGACATTTAATCTTGACAGACAAAGCACAGAACATGAACAAAGCCCTGCACGATGATGCATTACCAAGTTTGCAGCCTCGTGTTTCATGGTACTGACCGATTGTACCGAAAGATGATCGGTGATGGGTAATAGCCCAAAAATACTGATTGGTTTGTCACTATTCTTTACTTCACCTTCACAGACAGTATATATAGATAAAAAGTCCATTTGCTTCAGTTCTATAGAAATTAAGTTAAAATAGCACCACCATCATCTTCAAATTTGGAGCCAGAGTCTGTGGAGTAGGGACCAAGGTATAAGTCAACTCTTCTCCTCATTTGGTTACCCGGACCCCTTCTGGCAGTCTTTCTACTGTTCACTCCAGGCCAGTATAACCCGATGTCAAGCACAAGGTGGTTCAAAGAAAACTGTCTGAGACCAGAGAGGCTGATGGCAAGTCAGATTACAAACACTACCAAGTCCAGTATATCTAACTACACTAATGTTAGCTGGCTGGCTAAGAGCTAGAAAGAGCTGCTACAAACAGGGTTCCCAGGTTCAGCAAAAACATCGAGCACAAAGTCAGTCTAAAACCCACTTTCAGAAGCCGAAACTATCCCAAAATCTCAAAAGTTACAGACGGTTGAAGAGAACGGGGCTATAGATGGCAAAAGAACTTCCAGCATCTATCTACTCTTCAATCTTCAGTTAACCTTACTTTGTTTTAAATGTTATATTATCATTTATTCTTTTTTGTAAAGCATTTATTTATAATGACTAACATTATTACTGTGATTTTATCAATATCATATTACATTTTATCATTTCGAATGGGGCACCAAAAATGCACCTAAATGCAAACCTGGCAACCCTGACCCTGCACTCCTCCCAAAGGCTGTGTAGCCATGCTTTCTTACAATACAGTAGAATGTTTTAAACGCTAATTTCTGGAGGGAAAGAAAAAATGTCAAAAATGCAATATTAGCCAACAGAGGAAACTGTTTGAATCGGACACTGTTGATGGAAAGATATTTAGGTGTTTTCTGTCATTGAAAACACATGGGAAAGGGTGGAGCTACAAATCATACTGCAGCCAGTGAGCAGAGGCACTACACCTGTGGATGCCTCACTTTTTAGAGATGATACTGTATCCACATTTTAGGCAATCACTGGCAATCTTGATGTCATTATCTACTTTTCTAGATATTGTGGCCATCACAAAGAATGCTGCTTAAGAATACAATTAACCCTGTTTAACTGGATTTAATGCAGTGCGGAATGTGAACTACACATTTTGAATTATGAAATCACTGTATGCATAGTTTGACGGTACATTTTTAAATATTTTCCTGTAACTAAACTAAAAACATGTACACACATTTGAGCATGTTCTACATTTGCCATGTCTTTAAAGACGGTTGTTAGCTGTCGCAGGGCAGAGAAAGCAGCGAGGTGTTCCTGTGAGGAATTTTCTGCCCTGATACACCCCCCCGCCACCTCCACCACACCCACCCTTTTCACCCTCCCACCCCCATCTCAATCACAGGCTCGTTCATTCGTTTTCTCTCTCTCCCCCTTTCTCCTCCTCCTCTTCTCTGGCGCACTCCGAAGCCTCTGGAATGTTCCGCCATGGACTCTTCAGCCAGCAAACCAACCTGAGAGCCATGCTGCAGTGTGTGCATGTTTAAAAAGGGTCTCAAACCAAATCTCAATCAAACACACACACATCTCTCATGGAAAGTTGGGACACATACCAGCTCACGTAAGCTGAAGGGCCTGCCTGCGTATCTCATTTTAAAATTCCTGTGGAGTTACCGTACCTCCGCCAACACACTTTGTTGTCCTTGGTGAAACCCACAATCGTCCCTGGACAAAAAAAATCTGTTCGTGTGATCAACTCCAGTCAGTTTGAGTCACGGATGAATTCCTATGACTCAGAAGACCTGCAGAAACGATCTGCTTCCGCGACACTATAATTACTATTTAAGAAGATTATAGATATCATGAATCTCTTATTAGCATAGAAAACTAACGGCATACAATGAAGGTGGATATACATGCAAAGACTCACTGCACCCACATGACATGGATTTGACTCTGCCTCCTGTGAGGCATAAATATGAGAGCGGCCCTTTTGGCAAGGCGACTGTTCTCCCAAGAGGCAGAATGGCTTGTGGGTATACAGAATGTTTTTGTTCCTTTGGAGAACGCATAAATAAGCCACGTCACATGTCCTACATGTCTGTCGATCGCCATGCAAGAGCGAATCACCCAGCTCTATACCCTCCATGCCCTCCCTCACTGCCCGTGCTTCCAAAATAGGGCCCCAAAAATAGTGCTAGCGTACACATCCGTTCACTGCAAGGGGTGCGACAATGCATCAAGATGCAAGAACTCTTAGGGGTCAAAACCCTGCCAGATTACAACTGAACACAATATTCCATTCAATCAAAGTATGTGTTTTTATTTATTGGTGTACAAACATATGGTGTATGTAAGTTAATATTAGGCTTGGCATATTGTCTGTTTTGACAAATAGCTGGGATAAACAGAATATTTGGCAACCAAAATTATTTGGCCAAAAATGCCAGAAACAACACTTTAGCTTTTGGCCGAATAAGTGATGAGAGAGAATAATTTATACCAAACAATGTTTTTTATAACATTATTCCCTTTTTCTAGTTCCGGTCTGGACACAGGAACCAGAGTGTAACTTCACTTACAAACTAAGTGAATTTAATATTGAACATTTGTTTGACATTCAGAATTCTGTTTTTCCTCACCAGTTAACAAAACACAGAATCTCCAGCACAGTTACAGTTTGGTGGTGAAATGGAAGAAGACAAAAACACTACAACCACAACCTTTACTAAACTACACTTGTTATGATGAAGCCAGAGTAGGAATATGAAGTCAGCGGCAGCTTTAGGGACCGTCACACATTTTCCAGAAAAAATGTTAAAAGTTTCAGTCGTCTGTAGCCAATGACACTCAAACTAAACAATCAAAACATCCATGTGGCTTATATCATTCATCTGAGATATTTTCATCCTTTTGTTTCATGTTTTTTATTATTAAATATTAGTAATAATGTAACAAGCATGCATCTTCATACATATTCATATTATTGTCTTGTCATTTTTTGTAAAATTTGTTTAATTTACAAATATAAAAATAATCAAGTAAACTCATGTTATTAAACCTAATGATGTCAAATCAACTTGTTAAAATACAGACATTCATTCCTGACTAACTACAAGACTTATTTGGGAAATAGTTTAGTTTCTAATTTTATAATGATTTATATGAATGAAAAACTGTCGTTTTTTTCATCGAAAAATGTCATTTTGGTGCTTCCTTAAACAATACTTGCAACAATTAATCAACTAAGTTGATTGATGAAAGTTTAGTTCTGCAAAATGTTCTCATGGTACAGTCAGTCATTTCCACAGACTATAATACACTACAGGGAACATTGGAGGTAATACAGCTTTCATTGTTGTATTGTACCATAAAAGAAGGCCATAACTTTGAATGAGGATGATACTGTGGTGAAGGAAAGTGAGAGAACACAGCAGGCAGAATGGCCCACCAGTCCATCAGTTTAGCTGATTGTAGAAATTATTAGCAAATTAAAAGATGTAATAATTTCATAGATAATAGAAATGCTGGTGCTGTGACGGGGTAAAGGTGAAGGACATGACAGGAGGTACAATACAAGTCAACAGATTAATCGGTTAGAAATAATCATTAGTTGATGGTAGCATAATAAGAGAAAATACTTAGTAGTAATTACTATTCAATTAACTGTGTTATTATGAGTAATAGCAACGTTTGAGTTCATGTGATGGGATGAAGGGAGAGAAAATGTCAGAATTGGTCTGAATGGCTGAAACGAATAGCCTCACAGATGAACAAAAAGTCATTGTAGAAAGTGTTACTTGATGGGACAATGCCAGAAAACACAGAGTACTGCATTGACTGGAGCCATAATCTTAGTTGATGGTGAGCAAAGTGAGAAGAAAAGCTTAACAGTTCAACGTAATCAAATCATGGTGATCAATTAATCATGTAGAATTAACGGTTAGTTGATAGTGGCACCATGACTGAGATAACACGAGATAAAATGGCAGAATGTTTCACCTAATTAATAGCGAGTTGCTATAGAAATGATAAACAGCACTGTAAGTAGACCCACATGAATCAAAAAGTACCAAAAAAAATCATCAATAAATTTGATCATCATTAGCGTTCCTTAAGTTTGAAATATCCAGTTTGTTTTCGTGTCCACTCCCTTGACTATGTAAGATATATCCCCCAAAACAACCCCCGAACTCCCACCAGCGTCTGCCAGACTGCTGCGCCCCTCCCCCACACCCCCCTTCTTTCCCTCAACAAGTTCGGCCCAGTCTGCTGGGAGACAGGTCGGCTACACCACTGGTGTGTTACTATCCCCATGGCAACTGGCCACCCTCAACCCCCCAGACTCTCACACTCACACACACTCCATTAGGTTCCTGGCTCTTGCTGGCCTGTTTTTTCCGCACGTGGCTGCGAGTCCTGCTCCTATTTCAGCGGTTTGTGTGTGCCGTCCATGTCCTAGGTGTGGTCATCCAGCAAAAAAGTTACCGTCAAAACGGCCATGACTCTCTCAACCTTGCCAAAACTCACTCTCTGCCCTGGCCAATCTCTGTTTGAGCGGCAGACTGAACTGGGTTGGTTCGCTTGAGCAAGAGCGCGTTGCTTAATTTCATCTGATCTGATGAGGACACACTGTACAAGTTTCTGTGCGTACAGGTCAAAGCATCTAAAACTATATAGTAACTGAGAAGACACTAATGGTGAGCAATATGATACTTCATCGCTATTTCATTGCTGTGACTAATCACAACGTGCTTTCCTGAGCATATCGTGGATGTCGTCAGTGGTTGAAGAACACTGGACAACTGTGTTTCATTAAAAGAGAGGAGTTAACTGGTCTTTAGTCCAGTTTAAGTGAATTTGGTGTAGTGTAGTACCTGGAATACAGAACAAAGTCAATAGTTTTTGATCTTATTTTTCAGCCTGGCACTACTCTGGCTTCAATAAACATCATCAGGATGAACCATGAAAATGTCTCATCATGTCATCCAACACTAATGCTATCTGATTGATTTTTTTACTCTAGAGTTAAGAACAGTAGTATTCTCCTACAAAAGATACCATTGTGAGGATATGAAATACGAAACAAAAGCAAAAAACACACATTACAGTAACATACATTAAAGTTCTGTACATTAATGTTTTCCTACAATGTTTTCTTTCTGGAGATACTGATTTCATTATAAGAGCTGGAATATGTATTGTGCCTTTGGACACTCTGGTCATCATGTGGTTAAACAGGCTAAACTACTTCTGCCCATGCCAAGAAGTTTTGGCCCACCTTGATGGCTTAATTTGCTTTTCAATGCAAGTGTAAGCGCACGGGTGTAAAAGCATTTTAAGAGGACCGTCAGTGTCACAATGGCCTGTTCAAGGGTCCTGATTAACGACAGACCAGGATCTGGCTTTTGGAAGGTACAGTGAATGAATCAGCTGTGTCCAGCACCTAAGGTGTTAAAGCTCAGTTTAAAAAAAAAAGAAAGGGAGAGAGAGAGAGGAGGGGGGAAAAAATGGCGGCACACCACGCGCTCTGCTGTCCAACCTAAAATGGCTGACATCACCGTCTCCTACCCAGCAAGAGCCAGTGCAATGCCAGCCAGAGCTGACCAAAACCGCTAGCTCAGAACACAGCGGACCAATGCCCTCGGCCTCGATTTAGATTCGCGCCAAGCTCAGAGCGCTCAAAGAAGCTTTCCAGATCCTGTTTGGGGATTTCTCGCAGGCTTCCAACTATACTTTAAAAAGAAGAAAACAGACCATACAAAAAAACCTTCACTGACTCCAAACAAACATCCCAGACATATCCTGTGTACTTCTAGCAAACATCATGTTGAAGTTCTTTAAGTTTAGTATGTGTCACTTTTACCACATTTCACGCTACACATACAATATTCTGGACACAGGCACAGTCACATGTCTTGGGGAGGATCAAATAATACATCAGAAAGACACGCTCAAAGAAGCTTTCCAAGTCCTGCTTGGGGATTTCTCACAGGTTTGCTACTAGACTACAAAAAGGAAATGAACATAAGACTATAAAGAAGCATCACCCACCAGACAAACCCAGCAGCTGTCATATCCTGTCTACGTCTAATAGTCATCACAGTGACCTGCTTTAAGAGGAGTGCTTTTTTACATTAGGTTTACAGTTGCTTATTACCTCAGTAAAGAAAAAACGAAGCCAGACTCTCAAAAAAGAAAACCACACAAACAAACAAACACCAAAACAATCAATAAGCATGGTAGCAGGACAGACTCGACTCTGGGGCCTAAATATCTAAATGTATCAACAGAAGCATCAAACAACACCTCCAAGAAATAACACTCTGAGATGCTGTCACCATCTGTTTTGGGTGATTTCTTGTAGAAGAGCAACAAGACTACAAAAAGAGAAAAAATAGACTGCACATGCAAGACTAATATCCCAACACACAGTCTTCTTCTGGCAGGACATCATGACAGTATGCCAAGTGCTGTAATGCTCTGGCCCATAAAAATAACTGAAATCTACAAGTACACTGCAAGTGTAGATATGGCTTTCTGACTCTTCTAAAATGGGGAGAAATTATCAAAATCATCATTATAGTCATTTTGTGCCACAAACTAGGAGTGATTTACATTTAGATGTAAATTTCTTATATTATGCCAAAGTATTGCACAATACACCAGTTCAAAAAGGGTCTGTTGAGACTCAAAACACATTAACAGAATAGACATGACTACATCTAAACAAAAACAAATGTGTGCATCAAATAATACCCCAGAATGAAAAATAATTAAATTTAGTTTTACGTTTAAGTGTTGCACAATATAGAGGTCCAGAATCTGGTCAGGCGGTTTAGATCAAACAGGCATCATAGAAACAAGGTGGACACTGAGATGTACAAAAATAAAGTGTCAAAGTAAAAATAATGGCAATCACTGTTCACTCTTACTAAACATATCTTTAGAAAGAAATTGTATCGTTTAGAAAAAGAGGTCAGTTCATGTTCATTCAGCAGGCCATAACCTTCACTGCTCTATAGACAGGACATCCCATTATGTCAGTCAAGGCCAAGAGTCTGAGCATGTACGGAATGGCATTATTGACATTATTCCTATTGTGCCACCAAACCAAGCTCACACATGCTATAACACGGTCTAACTATCTGATTTTTCCCCGCAGTTGTATCTTTTAATGCTTTATATATTAGCAAACTGGGTCAAAACAGCATGAGCTTAATTGCTGATGCTGACTAAAGAGCATCCCACTGCTCTGAATGATCACGTTTTACTATAATAACACTAAATACACATGAATCTAGTCATATAATTGGAAAGGATTGTAATGCATCAGTCCATGTCTGTTTTCATGGACACTAGTCTTAAAATGTACAAGATATTGATGCAACATGCCAGGAAATCAGTTGATTAAGTCATGTAAGCAGGGAATTATAGAGTATAAACAGTTGTTTGTAAAGAGTTTAGAAGTTTACAAATCATAAAACAGCCAAAGCTTACAAATACATATCTAAAATGACAAATGGGATGTAATAAATGCAAGTACTGTATAAACACTCTAATCCAATTCTCATAAGTGGCCCATGTAAGTGTATGATGATCTCACATCAGATTCAATCCTACAGCATTGGATAACATGACAATGTTTCAACGTTATGGTCATAATTACACCACAGTATGCTTTTATGAGCACTAGTAATTATGCTTAATTGAATTTAATTAAATTTGTTTCAGATAATTCAAATGTTTATTAAAAAAACATTTAGTTCATCAATGTAACATAGTATATGACATAGAAACAAAAATGAATTCAACGTACAAAATGAATAAAAATGAAAACAAAATATGATTTTGTTTAAATAATAAAGCTACAGATGCTTGTATGCTTCCAATATTGCTATTAGCTTCTGTTACTATTTGTCATTTGTAAGCATAGCAACACTGCAATTTTATTTGCTTTGCCCATTTTAAATATAGAAATAGTGCTGCTTTATTATTTTTGCCATTTCTAAATCTAGAAATGCACTTATTTTGTATTGCGAGAAAGTCCAAGTATAGTGATAATAATGTTTTGCCATATTGTGCACCTCTACTGACCTCTGGTCCACTAAGCACAGGTTCGAGAGGGTCAAACATCGTCACACATACAAAAGCTAACAGGAGTGATTGTGTTAGTGAGACAATATGTCAACACTTTATAGTAAAATGCACACACACACCAAGAAATACTAAGAGCAGCCTTGATCTGATCCCTGAATTGTGGCCATCTGGAGTGTGTTGGGGCCACACACACACACACACACACACACACACACACACAGCCAGCCAACGAGACCAAAATGCCCCCCCCCCTCCCCAAAAAGCACTGGACTGTCACCCCACCACCACTACTGTCGCCATTTTATCCGATATACTTCACACTAAACGCAAAGCCTGAGTGCGCAACTTTTCCACACACTCCATAAACACACACAGCGAGCCCCAGAGAAGCAGTAAAAGTGAACTTACCGCGCGCTCAGCTCCACAGTGATGTGCGCGAGCTGTGAAAACAGTAGCACCGACACACAGCCAGCTTTAAACACAAACACACACAATAAATGAATGGAGGCCCTGGATACTGTCTGACTGACTGAGTGTTAATCTCTATCTGTGTCTCTCGCTTTCTCTGGCTGGTTGCAGGCTGGGTATCTCGGCCTCCTCCTCCCTCCTGCTTATTCTTCTTCGCTCTCTTGTTTATCGCGACTCGCGCTGCTCTGAAAGAAGAGAAAGTAAACGCACCCTGCTGGTCACGTGGTGCTCTGCGTCATCAGAAGCCCTGCTGAGCTCACCGAGCAGAACAACAAAAAAGCCAAGTCTGTGATTCGATATATGCAACATTTAACTTTAATGGAAGTTTGAAAGTGTTTGTTAATATGAGTTTTTCACATTTATTTCATTTAAAAACAGTATTTTATGCAGTATTATCATTATGTACATTGCATTTATATAATGGCATAAATACATAAACATAAATAAGTGTTGTATAATGACTTTTTTGAAAACACTGCTGTTTCATTCCAACGTGATTGAGCAGGAAAACCTATACATAGATCTGTATATTCTGTAGATGTTGTTCGTTATACATTGGCATTCATTTTTATATTATAATTATTTTGAGTTTGCAGATATATTCTGATGGATTGGGTTGTTTTGGAGTCTGAAATAATTCAAAATTCGTCATAAATACTAAATAAATAGTAAGTTTCATTTCTGTAAATGTGGTTTTGTTTAGCTAATGTGTGTAATGTACAGTAGTATAGATACAGAATCAAAATCACTGTGCAGTATCGACTCCTCTCCAATATACGGCGCTATTTTAACTTTACGTCTCTTTTCTCAGATTAAAATAAATATTCTGGTTGGATGAAAAGTATAGACGTCGCAGTCTGTGATAGGTCATGATGGCGCATGCGCACTGCGGGTCCATCGTACAGCGTTAATGAACGGCGCTTAAAGCGGAAAAAGAGCAACAAAAACACAAGAACAGTGCGGATATTTAAAAAGAGAGATAGACACAGAGTCAGTGAAGATAGGCTTATCAGAGAGGAGAGAAAAAATGAAGAACAGCACGAAGAGGAAAGAAGAAGGAGCGCAGAGCAACGGAGTGAAACAGAGCACATGGAGTAAAGCATTGAGCAGCAGAGCCGTGTGGGAAGAGAAGGTGAGACAACCGGAGACAGAGAAAATACCAAAGGGAGAGAACATGAGATCGGGAGAAAATAAGAAAAAGAACAGAAGTCTTGCAGAAAATATGAACGAGAGAGAGAGAGAGAGAGAGAGAGAGAGTGTGTGTGTGTGTGTGTGTGTGTGCTGGTGACATGGGGAACATATGAAAGAGAATAGAGATCTAGAAAGAAGGAAAGGAACATAGGAGAGTTGCAGAAACAAAATAGAAGAGACAATGAAATAAAAATAAGATAATGTGAAAAGAATGTTGGGAACATAGAGAAACACAATTATGAGTGTGAAAAAAATACCAAGAAAATATATATAGAGCGTGACAGAAAACATAACTTCTGTTTGCAGTGCATTGTGGGTCTTCAGTAATACACTACATAGTTAGGCCTCTCACAGTTGTAACATTTTACTGACAACAAATTGTTATAAAAGTAATTGTGAAGTTTTAAAACAGTTACATAAATTAAATGATTAGCTTAGCTATCTTTGATTTGTATCTAATTTTGAACTGTTGTGTAATGTAATGCAATGTCAAGCAACATGTTTTTAGTGTAAAAATTAAGCAAAAATACTAGCATACATACTAAGGTTAGTGTTAACTACATAGATAACACAAATAAATAAATGTATTATAGTAACAAGTCAAAACTAAATACTGTTTGTAATTTTTTGTGTTATGTAATTGCAACGTCTAGAAACGATGTTTTCAGATAATTAAATTAATATAACATGATAGACAGGCCAGCTATTGAGGGATTGAAGTGTAGCATTGAGAATGGGAACACCACTACAAAGTACCTGATCCACTAAAAAAGTGACTACACCACATAAAAGAGTGAGGTGGTAGACCTAGCTATGATTTTAGATACCGTTAGGATGTTCTAACTGTCTGTTTGGCTCAATAATATATGCAGGGAATATGTACAGTGTGTATCCTGGAGTATAACATTGGAATCTGTTGAGATTTCGGCTGCCAGATGGATTTAAAGAGATAATCCAGCTGAACAAAGCTAACGTGGCGTATGGTGGATAAAGTCTTGCGTTGGATGAACTGTCCCTTTAAATGGGAGACTCCTGCAGTGGGTGAAGAAATGCATACATCAGCCACCTGAGTGATGTCTTTTGAAGTACCGTTTGATATAGTGGACCCCAGGATGGCCACAGAGCAATGATTGTATAATTTGTGGGTTATTCCAAGCACTTCACTGACGTGGTAATGGTAAGTGTGTGCTGCTGGAATTTTTAAAAATGATGTCCACTCACTGTCCACATTGTTAGACACACCTGCTTTCTTGGTCCGTCTTGTAGATGTAAAGTCAGAGACGGGAGTATTCAGTAGCTGGATATTTTTGACTGGTGTACTATTCTTAGTTCAGCAGTAACACTGAGGTGTTTAAAAAGTCAACCAGCACAACACACTTTAACACACCAGTCTGTAATTGTAGAAGTGCTCCTATATGGAAAGTGCAAATATTTGAGCCCCCTTGATATTAGATGTAAAAATCTATTTATGTGGGCAGTGCTTTTTTATTCTAATATATTAGAATAAATACCACTAACATCATTACAGTAAGTAGTGGTTTTCTCTATGCTAACATGTTGGTTTAACCCTTTCCAAACCTCTCCTCATGACAGTCCAGTATTGTTTGTAGTTCTCATGCAATACCTGGTTTGATAAATACTTTATTATATTAAATCAGGTTTGCTTTCATATGGTGGATGTAGTGCATCAAGGAGAATATCTTGCACCAAACGCTGTTCTTCAGACTAACAACATGTTTTTCTTTTGTTCTCAAAACAAATTCTAATTACTTTTTTACTCAATGTTTGTATGCATTCTAATGATATACAGTGTTTTTACAAACACATTTGGCAGGGTAAATGGAGTTCAGTAATAAGATTATAGGTTTAAGACTTTTACACATTGTTGTATGCAGTTAAATACAGTGAAATTAGAACTACTGTTTATGAGCTTCTGAATATATACAGATTTTAATCTGTGAAATCTGACCATCAGCCTATCTTTGAGACTGTAGCTCAGGTCCTGTCTGACGAGTTTGGTGTTTGTAAATAAAACTCCAGTGTGTTTTCTGATCAGCACTGATGTTGCTTCATATATCAACAGTATCAACAACAGTGACATCAATAATGATAATACAATTCTTCAATAATTGTATAATTTTACAATTCAGATTTCTTTATGGCAGTTTTTAATCAGCCATTTCATATTATGGGCCATTAGCCAAAGTTCCAATACAAATTACATTATTTTAATGGGACAAAGCAGTATTTAATATTCAGATTGTTTGATATGGCTAATTAACTTGAATCATATGAAGTGCTGCAAGCATGCCATATCTTATTTATTGGAATAGGTCATGAATAATGCTGTTAATGGTCTAAAATTGCAAGAAAAAATCAAACATGATTTAAACAAAAATCTTCTGGGTCATATTGTGCATCCCTACAAAGTTTGTTCCACTGAGAAGTGCTGTGCAGGCAACAGTACACACTCCTTTCGATTTGATTTATGATTCGATATTCTCACAGTATTTGACGGCCTTAAAATGCATGAAATCATGAATTATTGAAACATTTTGTTGTCAATTGCACAAACAAATGAACAGGGCCGTACCAATCATCTGTACTAATTTTGATTACTTTTGTTACCAAGGGGTGGACAATCTGAAAAATATATCATAATTTCTTAATGTTCAGTCTGTATCATAGTATTTAGTTGTTTTTCGCCCATTGGAAAAAACACCTTCAGAGCCCAGTGTCTTTTTCCAGAACATGATGATTACTATTATTACTATTGTCTACAATGTGCAGTCACTTGGCTTGTGTAGTTTAAGTATTTAACTTGGCTTCCTGCTAGGACATTTTAGATGATTCACTGGATGGACAGTGCATTTCTGTACTTTAATATTTATTTAACATATTACTGCATATTATTATTGTACTTTTCATGGTGTTTTACTATTATCTTATTTTATGTATACATGTGTATAATACTTTATTGTTTGTGCACTTTTGCTCCTTTAATACCTGACTTTCCCTCTGGGATTAATAAGGTGATCTGTCTATTTGAGATGCTAAAGGAAAGGAAACATTAAGGTAGAAAAAGGGCATTAAAGATACAGCATCTCTTTAAAATATTGAATTCTTTATATGGCACCATCTGCACTCAAACTATACTGTAAATATAATTGTATTATTTTCTAGTTTAGTTAACAAAATTTCTTAGGTGCTTTTTCCACACTCATGTATGAGTGTTTCCTGGATTAATGTGATTCTTTTTCCTCTGCAGGATGAATTTTTAGATGTTGTCTACTGGTTCCGGCAGATCATTGCTGTCGTATTAGGAATAATATGGGGAGTAGCTCCACTGAAGGGGTTCCTGGGCATAGCCATGTAAGTACCTAACCAACAGAGATTTTGCTTGAGGGGGGTAAAAATCAATGTCATGCAAGGCACTGTTAGATTATGCTTTAAGAGGGGTTATAATGTTTGATATGAAGCAGTAAAAAACCCTGAAATTTATCATCAGTGTGGGCCCTACCATTGGAAGATCAAGTTTGATCCCAGTGAAGCCCCAGCCAATCATAACGAGCAGTCCAAGAGAGTAGAATTGACATCCTTACTTTCTCTAAATGGGAATAGCCCACCACTTAATAATGTAGAAGTATGTTAGCACTCTACTGCAGGTGTTTTCAGCTGTTCAGTTGTTTATCCAATGACTGGATTCACATGTCGAAGGAAGTACATGCTAACCTTCTCTCTTCCAGATGGGTTTCACCATGTGTGCTAAAGTGATATCAAACTGTGGGGTGGAATCATGTGACTAGAGTAAAATTGGGTCACTCCAAAGAATGTGATGAGAAAAAAGCGCCTTTGTGTAAATGGAGGAAACATGAAGTGCATCATGTTGATCGCATATTTGTTTGTGTCCCACAGTTTCTGTGTCATCAATGCAGGTGTCCTGTATGTCTACTTCAGCAGCTTTCAACAGGTGGATGAAGAAGAGTACGGAGGAACGTGGGAGCTCACCAAAGAAGGATTTATGACTTCATTTGCTTTATTCTTGGTAACTGCGCTTGTTGTTTTATCTGCTAGTGCACATGGTACTGTTCTGTAAACAAAAGCAGTATAAAGTTTCCTTTCGCAAATCGCAGCTTTCACAACCAACCATAAAAGCTTCCACAGCTCCAAAAACAAATACAATATAGTAATCAATGTGGACAGTCAGATTTTGTTTGCCTGTATAATCACCAGAGATTAGAGAGAGATTAGTCAAATTTTGAGTCACTTATGACTCATGAAAAACAAGCATTTAAATAAAGGCAACATTGACATTAAAGGGACAATGTCCTACATTTTTTGTCCCTTATGATGTTTGTGTGGTTTTCTATATAACACTTATATACAAGCTTATATATATATATATATATATATTTGTTACTGTGGCTTTAAGACTGTTGTACGTAAACTTGTACTGTTCTGTTCAAAAACGATACAGAAGCTTTACTGAAAAAAGGGGTGGGGCTAAATTCCTATAGCTGTGTGTATGTAAACATTAAAAAATGTGTGATAAGTGACTAAATCACACATTTATACATTTGTTTTCTTCTCTTCAGGTGGTGTGGATAATTTTCTACACAGCGTTACACTACGACTGAGAGCTTGAGATGAATTCATTATAAAAACAAACATCCCGATGTAAAACAGTGGGCTGGAATGGGCTGCGTCTCAGAGGCATTCCGAGTGTTACCAGAAACATATCGGAGCCTTAAGGGCAGAGGTGTATCATGGGTACACTGAATGACTTCTTGATCCATGGGTCATTGAGTTTTTAAGCTAATACTGTCCAGTGCACTGCCATGTGTTATGATTCAATGCTATTATTTCTTTTTTTCCCCTTCGTATGAATGACTTTGTATTTGCAGAGTTAGAAATTAATTTAAACTTTTCCATGGTAGCTTCAAGATCAAATAGTCTTACATAATGTTTGGTCTAGATAATTTAAAAGGAGTCTGTAAATTTTGTATAATTTCAATTTTATCCAATACACAATGTATTAATCGGTTAATTGTATTTCTCGGTTATGTCTCATCTGATGTGACCACTGTACTTCTCAGTATTTTATAGTGTATAATAGAAGTGCATATGTACATGTCGGCTTCTAGTACTGGAACTGGTACACATGGAGGGACTGTATTTTCTGGCTGATATTTTTTTTCTGAGGAGCATTAAAACACGGGCTTTGTTTGCCCCAGGTTTTCCAACAGATGTGGTGGTTTTTGTTTTGTTTATTTATTTTTATAATCTAGATTTAGGTGGTATTAGAGAGGTATGAATAGGAGGTTTTGAGCAGTTAGAGATATGTTGTTCACCAAAAATGCAAGGTTGATGCCTTTTGGAAAAGAAATGTTCATTTTTACAAAAAAATATTAATTATTATTTGTAATTAAGCAAATTCAAAATACATCATTTCACTATCCCCCCTCCCCCCAGCCCAGAGGTTTTATTTTGTACTTTGCATTAGAATGTAACATTTTTCCCCTGTAGAGGCTAAATTGTAGTTTTGCATGTTTTATTGTCTCTATATTCTATTCACTTTCTGTTTACAGAGTGCTTTAGGTAAACTTTATATTATTTATGTTAAATGTAATGGCAAAGGTTTCAAGTCGGTATTTTAAGAACGTATTTAATAAAATACATAAGGTAATATGGCTCAAATGCCTTATAATAAATATTACATTATGATGATGTGGGCTATTTTTTGGTGACTTCAGTTCTAGTGTTTTCTTAGCATCATTAGCCATGTAGCTAATGCAAAGTTTGTACTCCAAGCATTGATTACATCTGAGGTAAGTGGGAGGAAAAGGTAAATATTGCTCAGTGAAAAATTATTTTAATTCTATGAAAACTCAAAACTATGCCTTGTAAGGGGTGCTCTGGGACCAGCATTGGGAACCACTACTTCAGTGTCTTACAAATACCTTGAATAAAAGAAATAAGGTACTGAGACACTTTTAGAAGTCCAGTGGAACTTCTGGGGGCAAGCAGCATCTGTCAGCACAGGATGGGAAGTATGATATATTCACTTTTTGGTTCTGGTTGATCTAAAATAAAATTTTAAACCTCTGGGAGGGAGTAAGAGTCTCAAAGGGTATTTCACAAAGCAGTATTTCTGAGTTAGCTGGATACCTTAAAATCAACTTAGAATTTTGTTGGAAGAATGTCCTGTTGCTCTTTTATGGGACGTGTTTGACTTTGGGATCAAATTACTTGGCTAAACTGAGTAAGTATGCTTTTTTAAATACCCCCCAGCAACTAACATTTACGGCAGCCATCATCTACAAGTTGGAGAAGAGGGCTAGTAACTGAAAAGTTACCAATTTGGTCCCCTGTACTGGCAAGAAAAATACACAGTCCTTGACATGGTTGCCAAGTATACAACCCACCCTCCAGAAGCTGAAACTTCTACAAAATCTAAGGTGTCACAGATATTTGAATAGGATATCTATTGCCACCATAGTTACTCTTTAATCTTCTGTTAATCTTTTTTTGTTTTTAATGTTACATTCTCATTTATACCTTCTGTGAAGCATTTTATTGTTTTATCATATTATTATACTTCAGAATTTTCACAGAAGCCAAAAAATCTTACCCTGTGATCTTACAATTTCCAAACAAGCCCAATTTGGAAGGAAAACTACAAACCTGGCAACTGGTCATTCAACAAGGCACCAAACCTTGGGTGCTTGCTGTAGCAGATGGCTGCCGCCTGCCTCTGTGTGTTCACTCTGGGAAAATTTCCCTAAAGGGAACAATAAAAAGTACCTCTTCTTCTATTTTTTCCTTTAGTAAACAGAGCAAATTTTGCAAAACAATAATGTGTGGATTTATGCGTTACAGCAGGTCAACAGCAAATGTTTTGTCTTCACGTTTTGCCAATGAAACGTTGAACTTCACTATTGAATTTTCTGTGCTTACTCTCTAGCACCCCCTCCTGCTCACTAAAGTTTTTTAGGGAAATAAATGACGTAGTTTTGTAAGATGGCGGCCCCCCACTCCACGATGCGATTTTGGAAGCCCGGTAAGAAATTATTTATCGTCAGTGTTTGTAATGAGCACTCTGTTTGATGTTGAGTGTGTATGCGTGTGTTAGTGCGAGTGTGTTTGTGAATATGGACACCGCTGTTTTTGTGTCTGACTGCAGCTCCGCAGCTGCACAGACTTGGACACAGCTGAGCACATCATTCACTGCTTTATATCATCATCACACACTCTGTTCAACACCAAAACAATCAATAGGTGATTCTCCACCTATTGGTCCAGCATGATATTTGAGTTAAGTTATCTGGCTAAATGAGAGAATTTGTCAGTGCTTCCCTGGCTTCCTTACTTCCTTGCTTGCTAGCTTACTAATGCATCCCAGACTGGCATACCTGCTAGCTTACTTGTGCATCCCAGACTGGCATACCTACTAGATTACTAGTGCATCCCAGACTGGCATACCTACTAGCTTACTAGTGCATGTCTTGCTTACTTACTAGCTTATTAGTGCATCCCTGGCTTGCTTGCTTGCTTGCTTACTTAGTTACTAAGTAGTGCATCCCTTGCTTGCTTACTTATTTACTTGGTTACTAACTAGTGCATCCCTGGCTTGCTTGCTTACTTACTTGGTTACTAACTAGTGCATTCCTGACTTACTTACTTACAAGCTTACTAGTGCATCCCTCTCATACTTACATTGCATCTCAGACTGGTATACCTTCTAGCTTACTAGTGGATCACCAGCTCACCAACAACCAACTACTGTGGCCTGCTCCAGATGCCCTACTCTACTGCCCACATTGGAGTTCATATGGACTTTCTGGCCGTTATTATTGCTACCACTGTCATCATCATCCCTGTCCCACTACTGTAACCATATCAGTTCACCTGAACATTACAACGTCATATGATTATGATTTATCACAAACTTAGAATTAGTTGGCCAGAGGAGGATGGGTCCCCAATGTGAGTCTGGTTCCTCCCAAGGTTTCTTCCTCCAGCTCTGAGGGAGTTTTTCCTTGCCACTGTCGCCGTTGGCTTGCTCATCAGGGATTAATGATTTGATGTTTGTTATTACTAACCCTGTAAAGCTGCTTTGTGACATCAGTTGTAAAAAGCGCTTTATAAATAAATTTGATATGATTTGATTACTAGTGCATACCTGTTGGCTTACTAGTGCATGCCTTGCTTACTTACTAGCTTACTAGTGCATCCCTGTCTTGCTTACTTACAGTCATGGCTGAAAGTGTTGGCACCCCTGAATTTTTTCCAGACTTTCTCCCAGAAAATTATTGCAATTACACGTTTTGTTATACACATGTTTATTTCCTTTGTGTGTATTGGAACAACACAAAAAACAGAGGAAAAAATATTTGTACACATATTGTTTTGCACATTAACGTTATTAAAAGACCCTCTT
>BRDA01005599.1:83263-105061 GCA_036984385.1 Crenuchus spilurus | reverse complement strand
ATATATTTGTATATACAGTTGCTTCGCAACTGTATGAAACAGAAACGCCTGAACAATGTGGCAGTTTGTCACATATACCAAGAAAGGGTTAATGCTTTGGACAGGAAAAAACTTTGCCCGGAATTTATCTCTTCCAATGACCGAAGACAACATGTGTTTGGAAGTTTTGGATAAGTTGATCAAACTGACCCATGGTAACTTTTTAAACTTTTCTCATCATCACACCTGAGCTGTTATCATCAGGCAGAAGGCAGAATACACCCTGGACAGACCGCCAATCCATCGCACGACAATTTCAGCATGTTTAATTGTTCACTTTTCTTTTATAACCAAAATATGACTTTCTTTCTGGTTCTCTGTTACACTCATTTAAAATAAAATGTATGATCAGTACTTGCATAGAATTATGGATATTTTATTCAATTTCTCCCATTCTCTTGTCAAAATAATTCAGTTACTTTTTGTAAAAAATCAGGTTATGTAATGCTATGTAATATAATAATGTTATGTACATGAGAATGAAAATGAAAGCTTCTAGGTTGTACTTTAGCTGTAATATTGCTTTGAGGTCAATCATCCCCCCACCCCCTGGTTCTCACACCATTTGTGTCCCCCCCACCTCTGAAAACAAAATTTTGTCCATGTAATGGAGTGATGAGCTGCACAGCAACAAATTTGTTACAGTCTGCAAATATATCCCATAGTGCTCCTATATGGCAGGTGAACCTGATAAAATGGCCAATCATTGGTCAAAAATGATGAAAAGTATGTCAATTAAACTGATTGTTACCCTATACTGCCACTGTTGTGACTGAAAGTGTTTTCAGAGCAGAATTGACTTCTGAACTGCATGTTGTACCACAGAGAGGAACTATTCTGCTAGGGTGATCATGCTAGTTTCAACATCTGGTGTTGCTTTGCTTCGAGAAATTAGCAGTATGATATTAATATGACATTAGTATGATGCACAAGTGTGCACCTCCTCCAAATGTTCTTTTGTGCTGTAATAAGAATGAAGACATAACTATTCACTCTGCACCACAAAATTAAACCATGCTGATAGATGTTTTAATTTGTGAACTACTTGACTGTGTGAAAATGTGGGTGATAATTACTTTTGCTCTCTACACCACATGCAAATCTAGGCCATGGGCTTTTCAACTAAGGCAGCTGAAAAAAAAAAAAAAAACAGGAAACAGGAACAAGCACTGGTTCTTTATTTCAGAACAAGGCCAAAAAAACAAAACTCCCCAGATGCTGGAGTCATTTTTTTTTCACACTCAAAACTTGTTAAAAGTGATTGCTTGATGATGGGGTGGTTTGCTCTTCCTCTCTGCTCAAAATAATAAACATTGTTCTGTTCCTTTCTATTCCTCAGAAAGCCTGTTCTTTTCCACTGGCTCTACTAAAGGATTATGTTATGAGTCTTTTGTATGATGAATTGATAAAGTACAGTGCTTTGCAAAAGTATTCACCCCCCTTGGCATTTTTTGTGTTTTGCTATCTCACAGCCTGGAAGTAAAATTGATTATTTGAGTTTTTGCATCAATTCATTTACAGAACATGCCACTTTGAACATCTGTTTTTCTTTTTTTGTGAATCAAACAACAAATAGGACTAAATAACAGAAAACTTCAGTGTGCATAATCATTCACCAACTTAGTACTTTGTAGAGCCACCTTTTGCAGCAATTATAGCTGCAGGTCACTTTGGATAAGTCTTTATGAGCGTGCCATATCTTGCCATTGGGATTTTTGCCCATTCCTCCAGCAAAACTGCTCCAGCTCCTTCAAGTTTGATGGTTTTTACTGGTTAACATTAATATTAAAGTCTGACCACAGATTCTCAGTTGGATTAAGGTCTGGGCTTTGACTACGCTATTCCAATACATTTACATGTTTCCCCTTAAACCACTCAAGTGTTGCTTTAGCAGTATGCTTTGAGTCATTGTCCTGTTGGAAAGTGAACCCCAGTCCCAGTCTCAAATCACTGACAGACTGAAACAGGTTTTGCTCAAGAATATCTCTGTATTTAGTATCATCCATCTTCCTCTTGACTAAGACCAGTTTTCCAGTCTACTTAAAAACATCCCCACAGCATGATGTTGCGACCACCATGTTTCACTGCGTGGACAGTGTCCCTGGAGTGATGAGATTTGTGTTGGGTTTGTGCCAGACCTTTCTTTGGTGGCCAAACAATGAACTTTTAGTCTCATCTGACCAGAGCATCTTCCTCCATATATTTGGGTAATTTTCCACATTCTGTTTGACAAACTCAGAAGGAGCCTTCCTATTTTTGTCTGTCAGTAAAGCTTTTTTCTGGCCACTCTTCCATAAAGTCCAGCTCTATGGAGTGTACAGCTTATTGTGGTCATATGTACAGATACTTCAGTCTCTGCTTGGGAACTGTGCAGTTCCTTCAAGGTTACTTTGTGTTCTGTGCTGAATCTATGATTAATGCCCTGCTTGCCCAGTCTGACAGTTTTGGTGGGTGGCCCTCTCTTGGCAAGTTTGTTGTGGTACCATGTTCTTTCCATTTGATGACAATGGGTTTGGTGATGCTCTGGGGGATCATCAGATATTTTGATATGTTTTATAACCCAAACCTGATTTGTACTCAACAACTTTGTCTCTGACTTGTTTCAAGATTGTGGTCTTTGTGGTGTTTGTTTAGTGGTTCCTCTTGCTTAATTGTGTTGCAGCCTCTGGGACTAGTCTGTGAGGTCACAAAAGACCCCAAGTTAACTTCTAAGCAACTGAAGGCCTCTCTCACATTGGCTAATGCTAATTTTAATGTGTCAACCATCAGGAGAACACTGAACAACAATGGTGTGCATGGCAGGGTTGCATGGAGAAAGTCACTGCTCTCCAAAAAGAACATTGTTGCAGTCATCTGCAGTTTGTCCATCACATGGACAAGATAGAAGGCTATTGGAAGTGTTGTGGAAACAAAATATAAACTATATATATATAAAATATAAACAAAAACTTTTTTTTGCCAATTGTATCCCCTTCCCAATGTAGTGGTAGCCAATTAACCCATCCCCTCTCTTAGGCCTCTCCCCATCACTTTGCAATATCCCTGACTCTAGGAGGGTGCAGGCAAGCACAATCCTCCTCTGTTGCATGTGATGCAGCCACCGCCTCTTTTTGCACCACTGCTGATACACCGTCACTGGAGAGCCTAACATGCTCGGAGGAAGGCACACAGGGTCCCCAGCTCCAATTGGACCAATCAGTAGATGCCTGAGCCAGCGGATATTGAAAGTGATGGGGAGAGTGAGAGCGCCATCTACCCGCCCAGAGAGAGCACTGCCAATTTTTGCTGATGGCAAACAGCATGACCGGGATTCAAACTCACGATCCTCGGGTCATAGTGGTAGCGTCTTTGCCCGCTGAGCCACTCGGGCCCACAACTTTTTGGTTTAAATGAAAAATGTTATGTTTGGAAAAAGGAAAACACTGCATCCAGCATAAGAACCTTGTCCTATCTGTGAAAGATGGTGTAGTATCATTGTTTGTGCCTGTTTTGCTGTATTTGGGCAAGGGCAGCTGATCATCATTGATGGAACAATGAATTCAGAAATATATCAATGAATTCTAAAGGAAAATGTGGGTCATGCAGCAAGACAATGACCCTAAGCACACAAGTTGTTCTACAACTTTCCTCAATGAATAAATAACCAAGTATAACACTTTTGTCTCATTTATTTATCTGGGTTCTCTTTATCTACTTTAAGAACTTGTGTGAAAATGTAACGTTTTAGGTCATATTTATGCAGAAATATAGAACATTCTGAAGGGTTCACAAACTTTCAATCAAGAAGGGAAAAACATAAACAACATGTCAATTTCATGCATTTGTCTTTGCACTTTAGTGCTTTAAATGAATCTATCATCCTTCATATCTATAAGCAGAGTCCGTTCAAGCTGTGCCCTGAGGGTGTCATAACAAAAGGCCCTAATAGCTGGAAGTGCCACAAATGAAACAGAGTAAATTGGCAAAGCCTGCAGATAAGATCAACAATGCAACATGCTCCATATCTTCTTTTCAGAAAGAAAAATGCTGATGGGGGAGAAAAACACTTTGATGGTGAAGTATTGTCTCACAGAACTTTCTGCATACTCAGGCATGACTGGAAGTTTCAATTAAAATGATCAAAAAGAGCTTAAAATGCTGAAAAGTTTTACATTGACATATTCGTTGTATGCCGTATTGGCATTTTCTATGATAATGGATTTGCATGAAATAATTAAGTTATTTCATAATTAATATTTAATATTTAAATGTATTTTCAATAGTTTAGGAAACAAATATCTCCAGAACAAATATCTAACCTTACATTTCTGTTTATTAAGCTAAATTCCAGCACTTGTGAAAGTCACTAAAAATTTATTTCCAACTTTTTTTTTTTTTTCATTTTCCCAACCCAGCATGTATTTCCTCTGTGTTGTGGGTGTGTAACTGGGAATGGAAAACAAAGCAGGGACTCCGGAACACACACAGAGTACAGATGTGGATGGAGGGTGGATTATCATTTAACTGAAACACAACTGAAAGTAACTCTGAGTCAATGAAACAGAAAACACTTTCCCTGTTGGGTGTCTATCCATGCTTCTTTAACTTTCAGAGGACCAGTTTCAGTTTTCAGAGAGCCTGTTTTGAAAGTGCCCCCCAGTGTGCTAAACCAAACAACAACAGTTGTAATTTTGAATATTGGGTAGAAGTTCTGCTCAGAAAAAAAGTTAAATAAATGCTGATTTACTGATATAAAAGCAAATGTGTTTTATGATTTGAAAAATGATATGTTCCATGCTTACAATTTACTGCTGAACACAAAAAGTTTAGATGTTTCTGATTATTTTGTCACAGAAATCAGGCTGCACAGCAGTGAAGGGACTTTATGTATGTTCTCAATTCCGATTTTTGAAGGTTATCCTTCAGCTTATTTAATCAAGGATTATTTATTTAGCTTATTCAAACAAAGATTACAACCAAAAATTCACCATTTCAAAAATTATTATTATTATTATTATTTTATATTTCTTAATTTTTTTGCATTGTTTCCTAAAACTTATTTCAGGTATGGCAAACTGTATTTCTGAAGCAAAATAATTAGCATCTAAAAACAGGCAGACATTACATTTAAGAATAGATACTAGATCCACAATGTGTCATACTACTACTAAAACACAAAATCCCTGCTTGTATGTCATCTTTTATCAAAGTTCAGCAGTCTTTGAGAGTGATGCCACCAGGACGAGCTCAAATGCAGATAGGCCAACTGTGATACAAACTGGCAGTGAGATGAATGATAAGCACAGTGCACCACAGCGCTACCTGTTGCACCACCAAAGATGTAGAGAGCAAGATATCCCTAAAGAATATAAATCAGAGGGACAAGCTTCAGTCAGCTGAGTAAAGGCTTCCTGGTGAATCTCACCAGCTACACAGAAGCAACATGAGGGTGCCAGAGAGAAGAGGAACACTACTTGCAGATAAACACAGATAAAACACAAGTGTACCAGGAAAGGTTGACCTCCCCACCATTTATTAAAAAGATCAGTAAGAATTGTTATATGCTAAATGACAGAAGCTAGCATTAAGCTATTCGCTAGCTGCCACCACAATTAAAGAAAATAAATATAAAATAAAAAAACTAAACTAAACCCAAAATATTAACAAAAATATTACAAAAAAAAAAAAAAAACATTAATGGCTTCTGGGCGATGAAACCAAGAAAAGAAAACCAATAAACAAAGAAATAAACAAAAAACAAACAATTTAATAACCACTTAAGGTGGTAGTTGTCTAACAGCAATAGCTTCACAGCTGAATATGCAACTTCCAGCGAGGTGGAGAAAACAGCAGCACCAGTCCCTACAGGGATGTCATTTAAACAGAGCTTAGTCAGTCGCACCAGCGCTATGAGGCGCCACAAGCGATAGAGTAGAGGGAGCAGTGGACAGCATGACTCTGGAGTAAAGCGCAGATGCATAAATGCATGAATAAAGAAAAATGTGTCAATGGTATGAAAATCTACATTTGGGTAATATCCTGTCATATTTGCACACCATGAAGTATTATGGTAGCATGGCATGATTATTTCTAATAATATTCTAAATGAGTTTATTTTTGCGCTTCAACTAACGCTGCAGTGATGCGACTGTAAAAAGGATCAATGTTTTGTAGAAACAAAATTAAATATAGACAGTAATGTCTGTTATTGTAATAATGTTAAATAATAATAATAATTAATAATAATAATAATAATAATAATAGTAATAATAATAGTAATAATAATAATAATAATAATAATAATAATATTTTTTACTTAAAGGTTAATCAATTCGTCAAACTGAATTGTTAATAATTCTTTGTAAAACACATCATACACATTGAATAAACAGCAGTGATGTGTAACAAGCAGGGCATATGCCGTTTGTTGCAGTAGAAATTAAACTGACTTGAACATTAAAATGGGAAAGCCTAAATTATAGAGCACCCTCGCTGAAAAGTCAAGCTACCCATAGCACCAGCAAAAGAAAATCTCTGGCGCCGCCCATGACACACACACACTTGGTGAAATGTCACTATGGGTGGCATTTGTGAAATATGCATGCCTCTCACTCCAAACACTGCAAGGGCTCTGATGAAAGAGGTCCTACATCTAATGGGTGAACATCATCAAGGGTGGTCCTTGGAAAACTCAAGCCAAACACAAAAACAGACCACAAGACACAAAAGGCAGAGTACCCTAGCAAAGGCAGAGGCCAGAGACCGCCTGATAAAGATTCTACCAAACACAATGGGTGAAGCCTTTAAATAAGCCAGTCACCAGCTGGAGGCAATAACAGCTACAAATAGACCAGAAAATAGCATCTCCCAGAACAGAGGAGGCCACCCCTCGCAGCATAATGCCACATTATTAATTATCCCAATTAATAAAAACATGTCCTGCTCAAGACTCATTGATTCACTTTTTAAGGAATCAAAATGCATTCTGATTAATGTTTACTTTAAACAACACAGTAAAGTGCTATACTGAATATTATATCTACATTGTGTGAACATTCACTGACCATTTTATAACAAGTCAAAAAGTTTTGTCATATACGTGAACTTTGCACATATACTTTGCAGTTTAACAGCTGTGGTCACATCATTTGTCAGCCACCATCTACTTTATCCATCAACTGAAAGGCCATATAATAGGACCACTGCTGACCAGATGACACTATTTGGGTGGTTGGCCCAGCAGTGCGATGACATGAAAATTTGATGTGCTGATACAAATTTAACAAGCACAGCAGGAACACAGGGGGTTTTACACACTGTGTATACATATTGGCCACTTTAGAAACTTCGCAGTTTGTATTCCTTATCCTTTAGCCCATCATCAACGGACAGTTACAGGGCCATTTTTTGGTTATTTTCAGCCACTGGACCAGTAGTGAATAATGATGTGCTAGAACATTCCAGAAACACTGCAGTTCTTGGCTTTATACTAGCCATACTATGCTAGTACTAGCATATTAGTATTACTATCAGTGTTGTCATGAGAAGGATCCATCACCTAAATATTGCCTGGTCAGATGGTCCTCTGATGGTTTCTTTTCATTGATGCCCTGAGTTTGGTGATGCAGACAAAATGTACAGCAACAGATGAGCTACAGTCAGTAATTGTAAACATACCTAAGAAATCTGATCAAGGAATGTTGCTACAAAGTAAATGCTTACAGTCATACATCTTCCCCCCAAAACGATCCTGAAAACATTCATTTCTGATCATAATTTAATTCAAAAAGTAAACTCATATACTTTATATTAATTACATGTAAAGTTACATATTTCAAGCCTTTTCTGTTTTTATGTTGATCAGAAGTTCAATATCTCAATTTATTTGAATATTTCATTTGAGTCTGAGTAAATTATTATACAAACAGTATAAATACTATGTATCTCTGAGAGCTTCTGCTGTTTTCCTAAAATCAAGCCACTCTTGAACCAGAGACAACATCAGAACCATCTTACCTGGGCTAAGCAGAAAAAGACCTGGCCTATTATTCAGTGCTCCACAGTCCTCTTTTCAGATGAAAGTCCATTTTGTATTTCATTTGTAAATCAGCTGCTAAAGTCTGGAGGAAAAGAAGTCCAGTGTCAAATTTCTACAGCCTGTGATAGTTTGAGGTGTCATGTCTGCTGATGTTGGTCCACTGTGTTTAGTCCAAAGGAGATTTTAATGCATTTCATGCTTCCATCTGCTGACAAGCTTTATGGAGATGCACATTTCCTTTTACAGCAGGAGGTAGCAGCTGCATGCAGTGTCAAAACTACTACCAAATGGTATGCTGACCATGATATTACTGTCCTGGGCTTACAAGCCAAACTGACCTGAGAACGATGATAAACAGCCAACCCACCAATACACATTCGCTGAAGGCCACTATCAACGAAACCTGGATTTCAATAACATCTCAACAGTACCACAAGCTGATTGCCTCCGTGCCATTCCACAGTGATGCCCAGCCATGTAATGAGTATATAAATGAACATATTTGTCAGAAATTTGACAGATTTATGTGTAGTAAAATAAACATAAACTTGAAAATGAACATGGTTACATATTGTAGATTTTGTGTTTGATCTTATGAAATAAGCTTTGGGTAGTGACCGAAAGAATGAGATTGTGAATGATGAACTTTACACTTATATAGCGCCTTTCTAGACACCCAAGGACAATTTACAATCAACACACTCCATCACACACGCTCAACCACACACACCGGCGAGAAGCGGCAGCCAATTGCGCACAGCGTACTCTCAACCGAAAGCGACCGTCAACCTGGAGGACTGCATCGAGCACTAGGGGGATCACCCAGGACAGAGTGCCAACCATATCTGGGCAAACATACATACACACAGTCATACACACCAGGGTAATTTTTTAGAGTAGCCAATCCACCTGATCACCATGTTTTTGGACTGTGGGAGGAAACCGGAGACCCCGGAGGAAACCCACGCAGACACGGGGAGAACATGGAAACTCTGCTCAGATGTGGACTCGAACCCAAGACCTCAGCGCTGAGAGGCGAACGTGCTAACCACTAAGCCACCGTGCCGCCCAAGCAGAATACAAGCAGCTGAAATTAGCTTTCTTTGTAAGGTGTCTGGACTCTCCCTTAAAGAAAAGGTGGGGAGTTCAGACATCCTGGAAAGACTGTACATGTCAAGAGGAGTCAGTTGAGGTGGTTTGGGCACCTGGTTAGAATGCCTCCTTGATGCCTTTTGGGTGAGATGTTCAGGGCATATCCAGTTGGGAAGAGATCTTGAGGAAGAACCAGAACACACTGGAGAGATTATATCTCTCAGCTGGCCTGGAAATGCCTTGGAATTCTTCCATATACGCTGGAAGAGGTGGCTGGGAAGAGGGATGTCTGGTCTACTTTACTTGGGTTTCTACCCCCACGACCCAGACATAGATAAGCAGAACTATGGATGGATGGATGGATGGATGGATGGATGGATGGTTGGATCTTATGAAATATTCTAATCATTTAAGATTCTGTATTTCTGATTTTCATTAGCTATAATCCATACTTATCAATACTAAAACAAAAAAGTCTTGGAATATGCAACTTTACAAATAATAAACATAAATTTAAAAAAATATATGAACAGAAGTTAGCTTTTTCAGTTATTTTTTTTTATGATTGACTGTATAATAAACTGGCAATGTTGTGTATTTGAAAGAGAAGGACAGCCATATATACCACACTGAGAAACACATAGCCCATTGAGACCTTATAGTATGGCTATGTCATTGCTGGAGAGAAAACACATTTAACACATCTGCATCTCTATATTTCAGAGAAAGAGTTTGTGTGAATATCTAAACAGTATCCTTCAAGGGCTTCATTGAAGCTGGAAGAAGATTTTAAGAGTTGAGCACATTGTGTGCTGAACAAAAGAGACACTGACAAGCCAGGGCCCCTAAGGGACGAGTGCTAAGACATATTAATAACAAATCAACAGGCATCCCAGACACACCTGCCTAACCTCTCGCATTCAAGGAATATGATTTGGCTCTTCGAGGCCCTAGGCAGTGTTTTGTCTTGATGGTTGAGCTCTGAGAGAATCTCCCTGACTGTTTTAGGCTGGACTGCATGATCACATAGACACATGTAAGCAGCTCTGTACCTGCAATAAGACAACCATATCCTAGACTGTAAGATTACAATTTATAATATAATTCATTACACATTGGCTTACTCTCTGCTCTCATTCTGATTATAATTCATATGATTAGTAAATATTATTATCAACCAAGACACATTTAAAGCAGTTATTCAGTAGCTCTTTGGTGAAGGCAATGGTAATGTTTGAAACAAAGACAGATTTGCATGCCTGAATGGTTCTTTGCATGGATACGTTGTTCAAGCAGGCAACTTTTCTTAACTCTGAATGAGGAGCTCCTGATATAAAGCTTAATGTATTAGCCTATGTTTTTATGGATGACAAAGGATGTTGTTTACCCACTTGTGACTGTGCTTTATAGTAGGAATCATCATCTTTATATAATGGATTTATAATGAAAATAAATATATAAAAAGGTGTGAAAACAATGATGATATATCCTTCATGTGTATGTTTGTTTATTTCTAGGCCTGTGACATCAAATCTTTATTACAAATATATATCAAAGGAAACAACATAAACATATTTACTGTACCTTAATGAAACAATTACCTTGTACCTTGTAAACAAAAGTACCTTGGAATAGCTAATAGTTTTTTTTTTTTTTCTTTTTTTAGCATAGTCTATTATTATTATTATTATTATTATTATTATTATTATTATTATTATTATTATTAATTCAGCCATCCAGCAATTATCTTCTACTTAATCCTGGTCAGGGTCAAGTGAGTCCCCACACTGAGCACAGGGCAGAGTATTACATTATCTTAGCTAAACCCAGGACAGGGTGCAAATCCATCACTGGGCAGTGCACCACACACACACACACACAAACAGACACACTAGAACAAATTCCATATTTTTGGACTGTGTGTAGGTTTCATTGTTATTTCTAGTAACAGTTGCAGTTGGTGGTGATGGTATATGATTACAATATGATTAGATATTAAAATAAATTAAAAATAATATAACTTAAAATAATATTGTACATTATTAACATGATTTTGGACACAGCTATCATATTTTGCCCATTATTATTATTATTATTATTATTATTATTATTATTATTATTATTATTATTATTATTATTATTATTGTTATTGTTATTGTTGTTCATTTTTTTCTGCAAGCTTCTGACTGTGATAGTCAGATTAAGCACAAATAATGGATAAATTATGGAAATAATGGATTTTGGATTATGGTTGTTCAAACCAACATGGTTCAAACTACTGCAGTACAAATAAAATACCACAGTTTTGAAAAGAATAGTCAGTGTAATGGTGTGTCATAGCATGTTAGTTCAGTGCTAACCTCTATTGTTGTACAGGAAACAAACTTCAGGAAGTTTTGTTTCTTGTCAACTATATTATGTCTTATAAATCAGTATAACAGGTTACTCATATACACTTAAAATAAAGAGTTCTTTGCAGTGTCAGAGAACAGGGGTGTCCAAACCTGGTCCTGGAGATCTACCACTCACCTAATCCAGATAATGAAGGTTGTTCTGAATATCAGGATCTAAACTGTCTAAGATGGTTCAGAATGAGAATTCGGAACCTCTGCAACAGAAGAACCAGTTTTCCTTTTTAAAGAACAATGTTTACAAATTAGTTTTGTGACAGTCCTTACTAAAGTTTAAAGAACCTTCACATAAGGCAATGGTTCTAGAACCCTTACATTTGTATAAGCTTTATGTCATGTGTACATTATATAAACCATCAGAATCTTTTCAATACCTAAACTGATTCTCCTATGGCGTTGCTCAAGTACCAAAACTTTTATACCAAATTGCTTTTATACCAAAATTAATAATAATAATAATAATAATACAAATAGTATCTCAAGTTCTTTTAGTTGTCAACATTCTTCAAACAGCCATCACCTTTACTACAAACATTTTGTAGTGTAAAATTTCCATCACAGCAGTGGTTGTGGCATGTTAGTGTGTTTAAATGCATCAGATGCAGCAGAATTGCTGAGATTTTAAGACCCCTCTGTGTCACTGATGGATTGAGAGTAGTCCATCATCCAAATATATCCATCCACTAGCCAGAAATTGATAATAGATAAAGTGCTAGAGGATGATTAACACAAAATGTCATCCATTTTATTCCATTAATAGGTGGGGGAGGCTATCACATTGTGGAGCAACATAGTATTGTATGTCTATACAGCAGGCGTACCCAACAAACAAATCTGACCTTGGCAAACCACATAGAAACTGATCCATAAACAGAGTGACCTTGTCTCCTGAATAATACCAACTGGTGCAGTGAGACTTCAAATGCATGCAAATGTCTAAGAATGCACATTATACATGTAGCACCATGTTTACACAATCTGATTCCGTTTACTAACCATAATTAACACTTGAAAACTGCAATCAATAGACTTTGATCCATTGCCCCTATGGCCTGCAACTCACATACTTATGACCTAATCATTCATTTAAGGCTTTATAGTTAGAGCCATGACACTGAGGACACAAAACGCAAATTGTGATTGATGCATTCATGCATTCTTCTTCTTTATCTTCTTCAACCAAAGCATGTTCATAAGGCCAGCTACTTGTATTTGTAGCTTTTTTTTATTTGATTTCCTCATTACACATGAAGGCATTAATTTAGAAAAACTCTGTTCATTTGTCTACATGTTGCAATGCATCTTTGAGTGTGCAAGCCACCCAATTATTGTCTGACATTGTTGAAGCATGAGTATTGGCTTAACTTGACTAGTGGCTCATAGTGGCTCATGTTTTGCTTGGCTGGGTTTATTCAGGATGAGTTTATTTCTGCTAGTGAAGAAAGAAAAAGCAAAAAGATTCTTCATTAGCAGCCTCACAATAAAGCATTTAATTCCAATTAATTAAGACTAAGAGATGAAAAATGACCTGTTCAGCAAATCAAGCATCTTTGCAGCCCTTATGAGAGAAGCTTGTAACTCTCACCAGAGCCGAATGCCAAAATTAATGTGTAGCCAGTGGCTATTCATCCGTGTGTAATTTAGGAGAATTTTTCTGAATTGAATATTAAAAATGTAAACCCCTCCATCAATGCAAAATTGTAGTAGAGCACATAGGTGTGATGAATTAGCAGAACTAATTGAAAAGAATTGATTTGAACCAAACATAGAACATTTCACCTGCAAATTGCACAAAATACATTATCTGGTTTCTTTTCTTGTGACCATGGTCAGAAGACCAAGCACCCCAACATATCAGGTGCTAGGTCATTTGTGGCCTTTTATCTTGCAAATCCTTCTGCTTCACTTCATGCCATTATCTGTCATAGCTTATTATAGGGCATAGCATGGTGTTTGTATCTGTTTCTCTTCTTTATCCTGTCAGATTGTCTTACAGACTTATGGCTAGGCCCACCTGCACCCTGCTTTGGTTCTGGGGTGTCTGTGTTTGCTCACAAAACCCTCTAGCTCCTGTTCTCATTCTCTCTACTATCGACTTTCCTGCTTCTCTTTATTGTCAGTCAATCACTTCTAATGCCCCAGAGATAGACTTCAGCAGGTGTGTTGTGGCTCTACTTGTTCCATACCTCGATTTTGTTAGTCTTGATCTCATTTATCTCTTTCTCTCTCTCAGTTTTCCTGAGGGCGGGTGAACCCTTTTGTCAAACACCTCAAGGTCATTCAAGCAGGAATAAGAAAAACATCATTTCAACAGTGTTGTATGCGACTGAACTGTATTTCTAATTAAATTTTATAAAGCATAAGCTTTATAGGCTAGAAATGGATGGAAGCACATTTTTTTACTGTCTGTATTGCAAAAATGCATTTGTAGCTCATATATAACTCATATTCTGTATTAGACAGATACAGTAGATCCACCAGGTTGAAAAAAATTAATAATATAATAACAATCCACCCATCCTCATCCATCCATCCATCTTAACAGCATAATCCAGTTCGGAGTCTAATAAAAACATTTATATGTAAAAATGATAAAATCTCATACAGCTACAGGCAGCCATGAAATGTATTTATTTATTTATTTTAATAGCTTACATAGTTATAGTAATCCTGAGACCTTAAATAATTTCTGGATGTGGTCTGTGGTGACTGACATTAGTTTTTTTGTGATGTATTTTTACAGAAATAACTTTTTTTTTTTCACAACTGAGTTACAGTGTTTGTTAGCAATGTGAGCTTTATAGGTCTAGTTCTAAACTAAACAAGTGTACAATTTGGTCTTCAATGGTTGAAAACATCTGAGGTAAGTGGAAAATTAAGGTACATCCTAAATATACACAGTTGCAAGAAAAAGTATGGGACATTGGAAAAAAAAAGTATGGAAAAACATTTGGGATTACTTGGATTTCTGCATAAACTGGTCATTAAGTGTGTTATCTTCATATGAGTCACAACAATAGACAAACACATGTCTGTTTAAACCAATACCTTTCCAAAAATATGTATTTTTATTGAACTCAACATGTAAACACTCACAGTGGAAAAAGTATGTGAACCTTCAGGCTAAAGACTTCTCTAAGAGCTCATTGGAGCCAGGAGACAGCCAGCTTGGAGCCAATCAATGTGATGAGATTGGATGTGAAGCTTCCCTTCCCAATAAATACACAAAGCAGTTGGAGTTTGCTGTTCTCAAGAAGCATTGCCTGATGTGAACCATGCCTCACATAAAAGAGACCTACGTTGAATAATTCTTGACTTACATTAAGCTGGAAAGGGTTACAAAAGTATCGCTAAAAGCCTTGATGTTCATGTGTACACGGTAAGACAGACTGTATATAAATGGAGAAAGTGCAGTACTTCTGCTACTCTATCTAGGCATGGTCATGCTGTAAAGATGACTGCAAGAGCACAGCAAAGAATGCTCAATGAGGTGAAGAATTCCAGAGCGCAGCTAAAGACTTACAGAAATATCTCCCACATTTGCTGACAAATCTAAAATAAGTAAAACGTTAAACAAGAATTGCATTCATGAAAGGACACCATAGAGAAAGTTACTGCTGTACAAAAAAAAAAAAAAAAAAATTGATGCACATTTGAAGTTTGTAAAACAGCACCTGGATGTTTCACAGCACTACTGGCAAAATATCGTGTTGAAAGATGCAACCAAAATGTAGTTGTTTGGGAAAAACAAACAATGCATAGAGACAAACACAATGTGTAGAGCAAAAAAGTCACAATACACCAACATCAAAACCTCATACCAACTGTGAAATATGGTGAAGGAGGCATCATGGTTTGGGGCTTCTTTGTTGCCTCAGGCCTGGATGGACTGCTGTCATCAACAGAAAAAGGAATCCCCAAATTTATCAAGACATTTTGGAGGAAAATTGAAGATCATCTATCTGCCAACTGAAACTTAACAGAGGATGGGTGTTGTAACAATAACCCAAAACAGAAGTCAATCAACAACAGAATGGCTTCAACAGAAGAAAATACACCTCCTGGAGTGACCCAATCAGAGTCCTGAACTCAATTGAAATGCTGTGGCATGATGTTAATAGAGTGATTCACACCAGACATTCCAAGAATATTGCTGAATTGAAACAGGTTTGTAAAGAGGAATGGTCCAAAATTTCTCCTGACCATTGTGCAGATCTGATCTGTACCCACAGAAAATATCTGGTTGAGGTTATTGCTGCCAACAGATGGTCAACCAGTTATTAAATCTAAAGGTTCACATACATTTTCCACCCTGCACTGTGAATGTTTACATGATGTGTTCAATAAAAAAACATGATAAAAACATTAAATCTCAAAGGGTTCACATACTGTACTTTTTTCTTGCAACTGTGTTTATGTAAATTGTGGATAATGATTAGATCTTAGAGTTGAATAAAGATGTTTGAATGCCAGTGGTGCATAAGAGCTGTAGTCTCAAGGCACATGGTGAATTGTATATAACAACTGCATTATGTTACACTTAGCAGATCCACAACATGGTGTTCCTCATCCAGTGGAGTTATGTGTTCCAGAATGGAAAGCTGTCCGAGTTCTTCAGTTGTATTCTGTGAATATCTCACTATAGTAAGAAACTGGGTAGCCAAGAGAAGTCATCCTGAAAATGAGATCAAGATGGCGACGAGCAAAATGCTTACAGTGGTGAAAAGGGATAATGAGAGACATGCCTTTGGGTGGTTGAGCTGCTGTGTTATGAGCTTAGAGTCCAAATAAAGATCGCTCCAAGCAGTGCCCAGTTGCTATCCATGGCTACTGAGATTCAGTCTGGCTGCTCAGCAAGCATGCACATACTCTGACATTGAACAGAGCTTGTTTTTTTTTTTGTTGTTTTTGGTCAGATTATCAAGTACGTCTGACACATTTAATGCCAATGTCCATGTCCAAAGGGGCACATGTCACTTTAGCCATGTACAAGAAAAGAACATGAAAAGTGTTTAGAAATGCCTTAAGCTAATCGATGGATGGATTGATGTTGGGATGAATATTACACTTATATAGTGCCTTTTTCAAATCCAAGGACGCTTTACAATCCACACACTCCATTTACACACACTCAACCACACACACCGGCGAGAAGCGGCAGCCAGTCAAGCACAGAGTACTCTTAACCGGAAGTGATTGTCCACCTGGAGAACTGCATCGAGCACAAGGAGAACAGAGAGCCAATCATATCTGGGCATACATACATACATACATACTGTACATACATACACAGACATACGCATTCATACACACACCAGGGTAATTTGGATGGATGGATGAATGAATAGATGGATGGATGAATGGATGGAAATGTATCAGCCATTATAACATAATACAACACAGATATGCATAACACCCCTTATTTGAAATGTACTTTATCTGGGACGTCACAGATGCCACATGACAGGGTTAGCTGCATATAAAAATAAGTCAGCACACCAGTCAGTTGTAGCAGAGACAACAACCATGTGCAAAGGATGTGATTTGACTGATCTCCAGAAGACATGATAAGGGTACTGGTTGAAGGGTGGTAGCATCTCAGAAACTGCTAACTTGAGCTGCTGTCGTGAAGATGTACTGAGAATAAACTTAAATTAAATGCATTCCAGTGACATAACAGTGGTTAAGCTGTGGATGCCAGAGGGGAACAACAACACCGGCAAGTGGTACAGAGCAATCAACACACCCCTGAACACAGGAGCAGTGTCACTAGTCGGAGCTAAAGGTGGTCATTCTCACCATGGGCATAGTAGTGGGGTGAAAAGTGGGACTGTTACCAGGGCTCTAAGTTGGGGAGGGCCTTTGATGAGTCTGGAATTTTATTTTCCTTAAATATTAAAACAAATAATATGTAATAACTGCTTGAGCACAGTTGCTACACCCCTTGGGTAGGTGATAGTATTGTGATACAGATAGCTTTAGGTCTGTAGATAAATGTAATAGTGTGTAAATATGTGTAGACTATGCAGACCTGGGCTACTCAGCATATGAATATGTAAACGTAAATATAAAATGTCAGGTGATCTTTGCTTATTCTGTTTCACTTTAATAGTGTGAGCGCTGTCAGTGGTCCTGCCTACGTTTACTGCCTGTAGACGACTGAGCGCTGCTGAAGGAGGCATCGTTGGCTGGCACAGAGCGGAGAAATGCAAGCCAGCGCAAAGCGCGCGCTATAAAACGCCCACTGCTCGCGTCTCCACAGCGGACACACGATGTCGTGCCTGGTTTGGCTGCGCCGCGCCGTGCCGCGGGGACCGCTCTCCGCTCTGCGGGGCGAGGATGTTGTGATCTGAGTCTCACTAATCCCGCGTTTCTGAAGATGGATGCGTGCCGCTCTCGAGTACTCGCTGAAAGTGAAAAGCGTTTGATCCGCCGCACCTGGGAAGGGCAGGGCACCGGGATGGATGGGAAGTAATGTTGGAAAAGAGAGGCTGAGATTTTGCAGCGCCACGGATTTAAAAGTAACAGTAACACACAGCTGTTATAGGAGAAACAGAGCACAGTGGTGTTGGAAGTACCGAGCACTGAGACTGAGGTACTGATCACTCAGAGCTGGAGTTTGGACCGGTGGCACTTGGAGATGCTTTTCTTATTCGACTTGTTCTCAGAAATCCAGAGATTGTGGGATTAGGATCATAAGGACCATCGTAACTTCTCGTAGAAAAGGTAAAGCTGCTTGTTTGTCTGTGTCGGTGATGTTGAGTTGGGATGAGAAGCGTTGCTTTGATAAACGAGCCCTAAAACACGTGGATGCTGTGACTTGTGACTAATTACACAGGGGATCAGATCTCCAGCTGGTTAATTAGGCTGGCAGGAGGAAGTTAAGTCCGGTTTTCACTGAAAAGCTCCGTCCTGAGCTGCTTTAAAACGCCCCGGAATGCTGAGTAATGGTCAGCGATGCTGCAGCAGGAGCCCAAAGCCAGCCTGAATCTGATAGCTGAGAGTTGTGCTTACCTCTCAGTTCTGCTCTAACCAGGGCTCTGGTGGAAGGTGAGGAGGTGAAGGTTGGGTTAGGTTGTTCTGATCAGTGTTGGTCTATGCTTAATTACATCTGCTGAAGATTCAGGAGGAAACAAGACGTGGATAAGATCACATTTCCAGTCATTTTACTTTCATTCACTGAAACTTTGCCTTCCTTCCAAATGTGTGGAGCCTTCCTGAGCACTGTGTTGAGCTGTAAAGAGAAATGACCAGTGTGAAAACTGAAGGACAATGAGGCCAGAGGTTGAACTCCTTTTGCAGGTAGATAGCCTGCAGCAAATACAGTCAGTGCTGTTGTTATGTTATAATTAGCACTATAGTTGTAATATAAAAAATCACAATGACACATATTATTGTGCAAATATTGGCACAATCCTAATGGGACATTTTCCCCATCCTGATACAGCACCTGCTTGTCTCCTCTTTGTTCCAAGGAGGGAGGGGGTGGTTTGAATGTCAGGCTGCAGTGCTAAAAATGTCTTATTTTTCACAACAGGTAGGGGGCCTTGGTGCGCCTGTAGTCGTGCATGTCTGCTCTGGCTCGTTGCAGGAGCCTTGAAAGGAGAAAGCTTGTGAAAGGTGCAGGTGGTTATTTGATAGCTGATCATTTCTTCCTTGTTATTGCTAGCCAAGCAGATGTTTCTCCTCTTTAGTCCCTTGTCGGGGTTGACATCTATTGTGGTGAGATTAACAGCAGACACTGCTGGATCAGACAGAGCAGTCCATGCTAAATGGCCCGTGTTGTTTTTTTACCCCCTCGTGATAACATCAGCTAATAATTGCAGAGCTACTTCATTAATTTACGAGCCACATGAACCACCTACACTCTTAAAAATAATGGCTGTGTGGAGCAGTGCCATTGTACCACTTTGGTTGCATTACAATTTACAAAGAACAATTACAAATAACCTTTTTTTTGTGAAGAATGTTTTTAAGGTGTAGAGAATCTTTACATGGGAAAGTCAATAACTATTTTCATAACATACATTTTAAGAGCGTATAACATGTAACAGGTGACGCACACCCACACCACTGCCATACACACTCTGTAAAAATGAATGGATACTGAAAGCACCCTTTGGGGATTCCTCATCTTGCCACGATGGTGGAACACTTTTGCAAAGAGTGATTATCTGAAGGAACAAGATCTTCATTGAGAAACCCAGATTTGAAGAATGGTGCTTGATGGAAAACGTTGATGTAGCTTCATTTTCTTGCAGGAGCTTTTCGATTTTTAACTATCCTTTCAATAACAAAGTGGGTGCTTTTCTGGAGGCACTTAAAATATATTTGTGTATTACACTGGATTTGAAGCAGCAATTGCAGTGTGCGCAAGTACCTCTTTTAATATGATCATCCTGGACTTTCTGAGACTATGGATGGACAGGTGGATTGCACAGCAGCTACCAAAGTTATGCTCTGTTATTTGCACTGTGTTGCATTTGAATGCCATGCTCTCTTTTGGAACTATCCACTATAATCCAGTAATGGAAGCATCTATAGACCATCTGCTCAACGCTGATGTCATTTAACCCTGAGTATTGGTTTGGGTGGGCTGTCTGGTCTTCCAGCAACAGAGAAGAGATCATTACCACTATTTTCTCCATCTTATCATTCCGCACCCAAGCACTGTCTGGAGAGGAAAGTGATTTTGGATTAGATTGACTTGAAAGACTACACACTGTTTTTAGTCAGTGTTTCTAGCGCTTTTGTGGGTGTCAAATGAACAGCAGAAGCACTCACAGGGCTGCAAATGGCACACTCAAGAAGTTATTAAGTAAATATTGAGCTCAATGAAATAATTCACTAGAATTTAGAGTTATGGATCATGACTCATGCTTTTCAAAAGCTAGTAGACCTCCTCAGCAATATTTTATGCCAAATTATTCTATTAACAGTCAGGCTTCTGGGAGCCAAGTGTGTGAACTTATGTGTACATTAGCATTTGATGCACAGGTCAGATATCTAAAGACCTCATAAAACAAGGTACCAAAAGTTTACTTTGGACAAACACCATAGAAGTACTTCCAGTTCCGTTCATTAGATAAGGGAATCATATACGGGAATGATGTGCAAGTGTGAGAACATTTTCTCAACATAATGTAAGTGTTCTATACCAACTCAAAGTTCCCCATATACATGTAAGTCAGGAACCATTTAGGAAAACATTTATATTGGTTTGCGGCTGTCTAAAGACCTCATACCGTATCTCCACTCAAGGAGATACACATACATGTAAATTGTGTGCAAGTGTCAACATACTTTAAACTTAAACTAAACCTACACTTACATGATCGATGTACTGGTGTATAGATCTGGTATTATGTGCCAGACTTACACCCTCAAAAACAAAGGTGCTAAAAGGGTCCTTTGGGGTAATTCCAGAGAGAGCTGCTATTGGTTTCAGTCCAGTGGTTTCAATTTACTTTTTTTGTGCAACTGAAATGTTCTTTAGGGAACCAAAAGTATTTCTTCTATGGCACAGCTCCAGAACCCTTATTGGCACATAACTCTCATTCAGGCAGATGCAGTCAGCAATTTTTGTTGGACTTTGTTCAGAAAAATCCAAACCACTAATACTGCACTACATGCTTGTGTTAGAGGATATCCAAGCTATTATAAATGCTATAAGCAGATTATCCTGACAGATGTTTGGTTAGAACAAAGAACACTGGAAAACAAATCATTTGTAAATAAATACATTTAGAGGAGTTTTATCATAGACACACTATCAGCCAAACGTTTTAGAACACCTCAATTTTTCAAGTCATTAATTTCAATTCAAGTCCAATAAATGCTTGACATGATATAAAGGTAAGTGTTGAACTGCCAGAGATTAAAACAAAAGTAAGTTTACCCAAAACTGAAAAATAATTTACATTACAGAGTTATACATAAAGGCTTTTGTCAGGAAATGAAATGTGTTAACAGATGAAAGCTGTTCTGCAGTATTGGAGGTTGATCAAGCCTTGAAAGCTGGTGCTACTAATTAGTACAGAGTGCAAGACCAGTACCCTCAGGTATGCACCTAGTTGGACAGAGGTTCATCCTACAGTAAGATAATGACCCAAAACATAAGTCCAAGCTCTGTCAGAACTGCCTTAGGAAAAAACAACAAGATGGTCAGCTTGAAAACATGGAGTGAAGCACAGTCTCCAGACTTAAACCCCATCCAGCTGATTTGGGATGAAGTGAAAA
>BRDA01005599.1:71975-83163 GCA_036984385.1 Crenuchus spilurus | reverse complement strand
AAACACTATTAATCACTAGAATACGAGATATTAGTCCATAAACAACCTCAATAAACACTATTAATCACAAGAATACGAGATATTAGTCTATAAACTACCTCAATAAACACTATTAATCACTAGAACAGGAGATATTAGTCTATAAACTACCTCAATAAACACTATTAATCACTAGAACAGGAGATAGTCCATCAACAACCTCAATAAACACTATTAATCACTAGAATAGGAGATATTTGTCTATAAACTACCTCAATAAACACTATTAATCACTAGAATAGGAGATATTAGTCTATAGACTACCTCAATAAACACTATTAATCACTAGAACAGGATATATTAGTCCATAAACAACCTCAATAAACACTATTAATCACTAGAATAGGAGATATTAGTCTATAAACTACCTCAATAAACACTTTTGAAATTAAAAAATTGATCACTTATTTTTTGACATTTTAGGGGAAGCTGAGCTTCCCTTGCAGTCTTAGAGCATCCGCCACTAATATATATATATATATATAATTTTTTTTTGTATAAAACCAGAATTTTTTAGGCAAGCAAATAGAGACAGAAAAAGAAAAACATGAATATTGTAAAGCTTTTTGCTGCCTCATTTTTCACAGTTTTCAAGAACAATTACTGTTCACTCCAATTAAACACTCTGTGTTCATCACTCTTCACTAGCTTGAATTGTAGTGGTCAGGGAAGTCTTACGAAATTATGCACCATAGTGTAAATGAGGTCAAGGCACATTGATTTTCAAATGTATTATACCTACTGAGAGGGAGGTTGCATCATTCTTAGTATTTCCCTTGTGATTCAGTGCATTTACCACATAAGCAGCAGTCTTTCCAGTAAGCATGTCAATGCACCAATAGCCTTACTTATGGGTAATGGAAAAAACAGTGCTCCCAGTTTAGAACACAGACACACTCACATACCCCATAACAGCAGATGACACATGTAAATGCATACACATGCACATCCTCTCTCTTCTAGACACAGTGTAGTACTGACCTGAGTCTCTAATGGAGTAGTTTGAAGGGAGAGCTGAATCCCCTCAGACCACTTAGTGGAGACTAAACTCCAGAAACCCAGTACAGTGTGGCATCGCAGCCAGGCCTGCTGCGTGGGTGGGCAGGAGTCGGCTCTGAATATCAAAGTCAAGCTGGGATCATTATCGCTGCTAATGCACTCTTTGTTAGACTCACTCTGCCCCTCACTTAGATTTCCTCTGAGAGACTTGAGGGCCATGTTTACTCACCAATTACAGCTCCTTCCAATCTCTACACAATGTGCATTTTCAATTGTCTGCTGTCTATCATTCGGTGAGAGTAGACATTTAATGTCATTTAATGTATTTTGTAAAGCATACATTTACTGTGGTCCATTTTGTGATGACCTCTTGGAAATCAGCGACACGATGCAGAAATAACAGCCGTAATGGAAGGAACATGAGCATTTATACAAATTGAAGTCAATGGCTTAATGACAAATTGAGAATATTTTAAAACACGTTAGAAGGTGGGAGGTTATTCCTTTGTGTTAATGAAATCAGGTGGCTAGTTTCCTATGGTATTTTTATATTGGGGGAAAAAGTTCTATTAAAAAGAAATGACTCACATATAGACATCATTGACAATTCTTTTTAAGCTTCAAATGTTAGTAATGGAAGTGGTGGATTGTGCTATGACATCCTTGCTAGACTGCTGGCTGTAGCTCTTTGCCTCTTTGTCTTTTTAACATCATGCCGGGACACATCAGAACAAGGCAGATAACACTAAGCTACTGATGCTGTGCCCTAAAGTGAGCCACAGTGTTGACAAAGAAATGCCTGTTCTGCTGTAGACAGCTGGGTTCACTGTGATGATGTGGCCTGGTAAGGAACACCAGAGTGTACCTAGACTAAAATCCATTCTGAAGTCAAATCAAGCTGAGGCAGAGTAAAGTAATCTGTCTGTCCAGCTTTTTGAGAGGATACACATTTTTATGTGCTTCTGCAATGGGAAATTAGCACATCTTCTGATTCGCCTTGGATATAAACACATCCACAGCAAAAAACATCATACACAGTATCTCACAAAAGTGAATACAGCCCTCACATTTCTGCACATATCACATATCTTTTCATGGGACAACACTATAGAAATGAAACTTTGGTATAATTTATAGTCAGTGTACAGCTTCTGTAGTATAGTGTCAATGTTTTATGTGAATGAATGAATGAACGTTACACTTATATAGCGCCTTTCTAGATACCCAAGGACGCTTTACACTCAGCACACTCCATTTACACACACTCAACCACACACACCGGTGGGAAGCGGCAGCCAGTCGCGCACAGCGTACTCTCAACCGGAAGCGACCGTCCACCTGGAGGACTGCATCGAGCACTAGGGGGAATCACCCAGGACAGAGTGCCAACAATATCTGGGCATACATACATACACACATACATACATACATTCATTCATACACACCAGGGTAATTTTTTAGAGTAGCCAATTCACCTGATTTCCATGTTTTTGGACTGTGAGAGGAAACCCACGCAGACACAGTCCACTATTATTATGTAACACTGCCTTAAGGCATGGAATTCACCAGACTGCCGTAAGTAATATCCAAGTTTCATTTCTCTAGTGTTGTCCCATGAAAAGATATAATCAAATATTTGCAAACATGTGAGTGAGGGCTGTACTCACTATTGTGAGGTACTATATATATATAAACAATGAAGTGGTGCAGACAAGTGTGAGAAGGGCAAAAGATAGGACGAGACAAAGATACAACATTAAAACATATTTTAAATGCGAGTAAACAATGGATCACAATCCAAAGCACCATGAAATTACACAGCATTTCATTGTTTACTTTTACTCAGTTTCTTTCTCATTGCTAAGGGTTTGGGAGGATTTTCCATATGACTCTGCACTGTTTTCCATCTGGATCTGTATTTTTACAGGTAAAAATGCAAATGAGCCCAGGTCCTCTGAGGATATGTTTGCGGAGTACACACACAAATGCACACACATGCACACACACGTACACAAAAGCAAGTTCAAAGCCTGAGTGAACAGGCGGAAAGTTGAGCTGCTTTAGGAGTCACTGTGGAGTTTAACTTTGTACAAAGCTCCCAGGGAGAGGTCACTCATGAATGAGTAATTAAAATGTTGAAAATAGAAGCTACTGTGCCAGTTTATATGACACAGGAATTGTTTGTGCTGGCATAGTTTTCATATAGAATGTAATAAATTAGAATAAGATAGAACACATTGTAATATTGTTGCAGTCCAATGAGAGTAAGAAGCTCTAGCAAAGCAAGAAACAGAAAAAAATAAATAAATAAAATAAAAAAAAAGAAAAGAAAACAATGAGCAAGGTTTTTTTTTTTTTCTTTAAACAATTACATGGAGTTCCCAAACCAAATATATACTCTAGCTGCTGGATTCATACAGTAGTTACTGGATCATGGAATGATTGAATGCTTGTCACACTCGTGTCACTTCTAGAACGGATTGAAAGTCTCCTTACCCTCATTTTTAGAACAATTTCACAGCTGTCAGGATCTACACTGTAAAAGTTTTACAACAATAAGATTCAGTTTTTTCTAAAATACAGTAATACTTTGAGCTTAATTCACATTGTTTCTGTATACTGACAATATAGAACATCAGTAAAGCATTTTACAGTACAGTACACTATTTTCTCAAAGGCATTTTCAGCCCCACAAATGGTCAAAAGCCCTAAGGATTACTCTTTCACAGCCATGGAGGGGCACACTATTCCCATGAGCAAGTCAGTAGTTCATGTAAAGTAGCTTTGCAAAGACTCATGGGAGTGTATGTGTAAAGCTATTTTGTCATTTTTATTGTATATTGTGGTCTTTTGTTGTAAGTAGACTTTGTTGGGGTTATTTGGGGACATTTAAAAAAGATTTTTGTATAGTTGCCACAGCTGTGAAGATTTGCTACAGAGATGACTTAGCTGTGTATTTTGAGGTTGTATATGTTCTGTTTTGCTTGCAAACTTTGCTTTTAAAAAGTAAATAAAAAGTAAAAGCTGAGTGAAACATGTTATCCATTGACTATTATTCTGGGTGCTGTTAAATTATGATAAAGGCAGTGTAAAATAACAGTAACATGCATGCATTTACTGTAAAATGAAATGAAAAAACAGTTGTTCTGCTGTTGCATACTGTACTTCAGTATACATTAAAATACTTTTAAAATAAATAACAGTAGTTTCGCTGTAAAATAACAGTAAAATGCTGGCATGCTATTTTTTTAATTTTTACACAAATCTTTTCTTTTCAGAAAATGAATGTTTCTCCGTGCAGGTGTAGTTCATCCTTTTTCTAAGGGTTGATGCAAATACCATGAAAGACTAAATCTCATTTATGCTGTTTACCAGTTTTTTACATTTGAAACATTAGCTTAGTTTTCAGATTCAGAATCTATCAGTGACGGTGGCAGGGTTGCCGAGTTCTACTTAAAATCCACCCACATAAGCTGAAACTTGTGTACAACATTGTTTTTGGCCATAATTTTGAAATGTTTCGGCATTTCATATATTTGGGATATTTATTTTGATATAGTGGGTATAGGGGGTAAGATAGTGGTTGAGTGAAATGATAGTAACTCTTTTAGCTGTTTTATTGTTTGCTTGTTTGTTTTTGAACAGAATCCCTGACACATCCAGGATATTAGGTGTCAGTATAATGACATTCATAACATGAAGAAGAATCGAGATAAATATAATAATTCTATTTTTATACCTTTTTGAACAATGATGATTACAATGGTGGTGGTAACAACAACAATGATGATGCAGATGATGATGATTATTATTATAATTAATATTATTTTACTCCTCTACTCTGTCTGTGTACTTTCCACTCATTTCTAGTCAGGTCTTACAGTATTTTTGTGATGACTAGTACATACGACATAAGACGTGACAACAGAACATTCCTGTTGGACAGTGCTCATTTTTGTGCTTAATCTATCTGGCTAACTTAAAAACAAAACACTCCAGTGAGTGTCAGGTCTGTAACATGCTCTTTCAGAGGGACAGAGAATAGCAGTACTCAAGAAGAATGGGTTTATTATCTTTAATGATCTGCTGCTTTGATACAAAGATGCATATCATGACTGTCCAAAGACAAATATCTCCAACATGGTAACTTGTCAGGAGAAGACAAAACCATTCTTTACTTTCAATTTACTTTAGTAGGAGTTAATGTAAAGTGAGGGCAGCTGTGGTTTGGTGGTTAGGGATCTGGTCTTGTTATCGGAAGATTTTGATCCCTGTGTGGTTCATGACTGAAGTGCCCTTGAGCAAGCTACCTAATCCCCAACTGCTCCCCAACCACCATAGATAGGGCTGCCCACTGCTTCGGGCACATGTTCTCACAGCCTAATGTGTTCACTAGTGTGTGTATTTCACTGCATGGATGTGTTAAATGTGGAAGTCAAATTCCATTTTGTGCAAATCACACTTGCAAAACGTTGAATCTAATCTAATCTAAATATGTTTTATTCAAATCCATTTTGGGGCATTCACCGTCTAAAGTCACACTGATGATTTTGTGCTACTCTTTTTCTCTTTCCACAGGTGGATGGAGCTGCCAACCCAGCAGGGAAGTGCCTCCTGGCTCTGAGAACCACCATCCTCTGCTGTTTCCCCTTGTTTCTCCACGTACACTTCCCCCTGACAGTCAATCCACATGTAGCTGCTTGATTCCACAGCTCTCCTCCACTGGGGCCTTCATGAGCTTCTCTAGCCATTTCACACTTACCAAACTGAGGTAGGTATGACCTTTAAGTAATCTTACATTTCAAACGTCAGATAACGTGGAAATAAGACTTTTGTTTCAGCTCTGATGTTACAGTAAACTTATTGAGCTGTCATTTAGGCCTGTGCTATTTAGAGTTAAAGGTTTAGCCTCAAATTGAAATTTGAAGAAGAGGCTGCAGGCAAAATGGAGCGTTTACATGATACATTTATTTCTACATCAGTTGCAAGTGAAAAACATTGGCAGGCATCAAAAAAAAGAATCAAATGTGGCCTTTCTGTGTTAGGCCACTGCTGCTCTATCCGGCGGGTGTGACATTTGGAAGAAAATACTTGTGACTGAATATCAATTCATCAAATTTGGACAGTGCCAATCCTAATCCACTAATTTTATCTACATGTGACACCATTTCACTTCCCAATTTTATTGAGGTGTTTCTATCCAAGAGTAGCCCAGCTAAAATAATATTAAATAATATTAATAATAATATTATTTAATAATAATAATAATAAATTAGGATATTGGGGCAGCACGGTGGCTTAGTGGTTAGCATGTTCGCCTCTCAGCGCTGAGGTCTTGGATTCGAGTCCCCATCTGAGCGGAGTTTCCATGTTCTCCCCGTGTCTGCGTGGGAGACCTCCGGGGACTCAAGTTTCCTCCCACAGTCCAAACACATGGAGGTCAGGTGGATTGGGTACTCTAAATTGTCCATAAGTGTGTGCGTGTGTGTGTGTGTGTGTGCGTGCGTATGTGTACACCCAGTAATGGATTGGCGCCCTGTCCTGGGCTTGGTTGAATAGTGTAATGCCCTGCCCTGCGCCCAGTGAAGGGGTAGGGGACTAACCGCGACCCTGATAAGGATTAAGTGGGTGAGATAATGAATGAATGAAAAAAATGAAAATTAGGATATGCCATTTCTGTTATGCCACAAATAGAATTAATCATTTTCAGCAAACTTGAGCAAGTGTGTAAGAGAGGTTTTGAGCTGTAATGTACTGGAGCATGAGAGAGAATATACAGCAGGTAAACTTCAGAGAGATGTGAGATAAAAGTTTGTCTACACTGTAAACTGAGCTCACTACAGCAGCTTTACCTTCGATTGTCAACTGTCATAACTGTGGCTCAGCGTGAGAGAGCGCTTTTGTGTATATTTGTAAGAAACCAAGGCTTTGTTTGCTCTGTACTGTAGTTGTCTACCACACATCTTACAAACTACATGGACCTTGTACACTTGTCATTATTTTTGGACTGTTAATGCTTATCTGTTTATTCCAGTCAATTAAGGGTTAATAAATCTGTCAGTCAACCTTTTTTTGACATTTCTCCAGTGATTCTGTCTGATAAAATAACTAAATAATGGACACCTCTCTACAGATGAACTTTACTTACTGTGTGTTTCAGTAATTGGTCATTGACATGGTCTACGCCCCAATTTTAGTAGAGGGTTCGGATTGGACAATGATTGGATTGTGGCATAAATTCAGCAGTGCTGCTTTATGAAATACAGTCATGTGATTTATGTTTTGTTTTGGCTCATTCACAATGACACACAGTAGAAACCAATACAGCTTTGCTGATTGTATTAAAGGTGTTTGAATTCAATTGTGACATTAATTCAGCGTTTCATCTTTAAAATGCAAATCCTCATGTACTGTTTTTCACTAAAGAGGCCACGTGATGTGAAAACAAGGCAATAATGGTTTTGCTTTTCAATTTCCTTCAGTAGACAAAAAGATGTGGTACCTGTTTCTTTTGAGGGTTTTTTCCTCATTAAAGTGAAGCGGCCACTAAATTTTTGATCTCTGTGTTCTTGAGAAGTGATGTGGGCTTGCACTGTTTTGTTGTGTATTTTTTTCTAAATTCTAAGTGATTAAAAGTTGGCCCACACACACAGTTAAAATTATTTTTCTATCTAGTCTTACCCCTCTGGAGTCTGAGGGTTCAGAACTTGTAAACAGAGATGTTGGCTACACACTGGTCATTACAGTTTTTAGAAATTGTATGTGGTTTTATTGCTAAAACTTAACAAATGTGAGGTGACACTGTGTTTTACTGAGTTACTTGTTCCTACATTGGATATTCATGAGATATGTGTGAGATGAGAGGTCTTTGTTCATGTGAGAGCTGACTCTGAAAAATGTGTCTTCTTATTTATGCTCCTTTCACAAATATCTCATCAATTCAAGCAGACCCTTTAAAGTTTCTGATGTATGTATAGTTTTGTTTCTAGGATGAAATCTTTCAGAGTTATAAAAGTGTTTTTGTGGAATACGTATATATCCAGTCCATGGGAGAGCCGACTTCAGTGGGATAAAGTACCTCAAAATGTGCAGTACATAAAAATAATAAGCTGTAAATAAATTCAGTGTTAATATAAAAATCAAAAGAGAAAAGAGTGTTAAAATATCAAACAAATATGTTGTTTATTAAAATAGTAGGTTTCACATTGCAAAGTATTAGTGGTGTGTATCTGTCGAATAAATGACGATACGATATGTATCTCGATTCATGCGGTACAATACGATTCAGAAACTATTTATTTTAAATCGGACCAATTCGATTCGGTTCGATTCGATTGGGGAGGATTTCGATAGAATTTGGTTCAATATAATCGGGTAGGAAATAATACGAGTTACTTGTTTAACAATGAACCGGGCTACTGAAGCCGTTATTACTTTGGCTCTACCTGAGTTGTGGTCGAATTTTGGCTGGTCCTGTTTTTCTGTGTTTGTCATGCCGTGTCTTTGGACTAATGGTGCTAGTGTCCTCATCACCACTTTCCTCATGTCGTCTCACCAAATGTTCTCCGTTCTTCATTTAAAGACCGAACTTCTTCCAAACTTGATTTTAAGCTCGGTGGAGCGTTGTACAGTATATATGTTTGTCTTTCAAACGTGACTGTGACGAGTATCACGACAGTTCATGAGAGAGAGAGAGCGAGAGAGAGAGAGGGGAGGGGGCGGGGGATGGAGGGAGGGAGGGAGGGAGGTAGAGAGAGAGAGCGCAGCAGAGGTACACGAAACCAATTGACAGCTCTTGAATCGGGCCATCGGCTGGTTAACTTTACAAATAGACCGATTCATGGGTCCTATGTACCGATGCATTCATATCGTTTAAGTCAAAATCGGTCTTCCGATTCAAATCGGTTATTTTTTACACCCCTACAAAGTATGAATATTGGGTATTTAAAGCTATTTTATAACTGTATACAGTGTTGTATACTGTAAAGCTGTTGCACTATTTATTTACTGAATTATTAACTGGTAAGTCCATGAAAGATTATTAGCTATAGCTAATGCTAACATCTGCCTAAAACCATTCAGTAAAATGTTTTTTATGTTTTATTTTCAGGTGTATTTGGGTTATTATTTGCATTTTATGGTGTCCCTTATGTTTTCTTACGGCAACTCACAGTTAAAGCATACAATGGGAATTCAAGGCCCTTATCTTTATTGTTTAAAATGGGATAGGGGTTACACAAGCAAATGTAATCACCTGGAAATTAAGTCAGATTATACTGTAATAAGGGTGTAGAAGGTGTAAGTGCAGTGACTGTGTGGGTTGATAGAAGCTGCATGTGGTGAAGTGGAAGCCGTCTAGAATGTATTCAGTGAAAAACGAAACTGAAAGACTGTAGAAAAGCCTTGGCTGCAGGATATTACTGACGTCTTTTGTCCATCTGTCTTTACGCACAGACTGAGCTCTGTCCATTTCTGAAGTATTTTTCATCCTTTTTTTTTAATTAAGGGACTACCATTGGAAAGCCTAGATTACTTGTGTTTTGTTCCAAAAAGCTCATTTCAAATGAGACCATGTTTAGCTCAGACCTAATTTCCTGGATTATGTTCACATTCAAATTCTGAAAAGCAGCCTTTTCAAATAGTAATCATGAGAACTGTGAATGCAGCTTACATTTATGGATGAGTCATTTGCTTTCACTCAAAGTATGATATTGTTTTTAGGCAAATATAACAGCTACAGACAGAAAAGGATATGACATTATTATTCATGATTCTCATGAATAGCATGCTATAAAACATCTAAATATGTGAATGTTGACCTGGACTCATATTCTCTGACTCAGAATCTAAAAATATGTGTGTTTTGCAACCTTTTTTATTAGCAAGGTGTAAAATAGTGGTTAATATTTTCTTTTTTTTCGTCATTATGCTTCATTATAGCACAGTGGGCATCATCATTAATCATAGTTCATGATGCAGATTTTAGATTTTTTTATTTTTAGACTTGCATGACAGAATGGCGTGTGGACTATAACACAAGTAATGTGCTTTTACTTATTATGTCAAAGGCTTACAAACCCAACACTGTCTATAATCTTTATAAAACTCTAACTCTTTATAACAACTCCTTATTATGTTGTGTTAACAGATTTCATAGCCACATTCTGCACTGCTTAGTCTTTTAGTTTCTAGTATCACAGTATATTCCGTATTCACATTAGCTGCAACACTGAATGGCTCCCTACTGCTAATGTGACGAGTAAAGTGTGACTGTAATGTAAACCTGTGATCATTCTCTTGAATGTGTACGTTTGTCTATTAGGAGAAACCAGTGAAACCCAGTACTGCTTTCAGACTCTCTGTGGTACAGTTATCTTGGAAAACTGGTCCTGACCAGTTAAGGTAACGGTGATGGCTAGAGGTCAGCACCTGGGCTTCAAACCATTCCCACAGCTGTCATTTATTTAATGTGAGGTGAAGGGTTTTATAAAATATAGAAGAACGAGATGTTATAAAGTTGATACCTCAGAGCTTTTGAGTAATAGCCTTAGCCTGAAGATGCTTCATATAAAGAACATCATTTTTGTCTTTGCTTCAAACATGCGCTAGCTGTGATGCAAAGGTATCAATGATGCATGCAGTGATTGGGTGCATTACACTCTAAATGGTCTTCACATTACTTGATACATTTCTCACATTACCCCCTTCAAGAGAGAATAAAATGTTTCTTTTAAAGCGTTTTGTTTAATAAGTTCCAAAGCGGTAGGTGAATCAGACCTGCAATGCTAAACAGTATCTGTGATGTTCATGGATCAGTGATGCAGGTTATTCTCACTGCAGTTTAGTGCTGATGTTGCTCTGAAGATAGATCTTTTTTTATTTTTATTTTTTTCCCTCTAGCTTTTTCCTCTTCAACACAAATTCTGAAGAACGTTCAGAAGCAGCTTTGTGGAGTATTGAGACTAATAGCACTTTGTTGCTTCTGCTGCATTATTTTGAGCATCCTCTTAGGATGGACTATATAACTGTGACGATGTATATATAGCACTCTTAAGTGAAAAAAGCCTGTAGTCACAAGGCAAAAAAAGAGCAGATTTCAGCCTGCTCCCAATAGCATGTGTCCAAGGCGGGGGGGGGGGGGGGGGGGGGG
>BRDA01005599.1:56764-71944 GCA_036984385.1 Crenuchus spilurus | reverse complement strand
ATGATATCTCCATCCTGTGTCACTTCTATGTCTGATAAAAACTTACCAGCATTCAAGGGTCTTATCAAGACATGGGCAGCTGAGACAAATGACAGTGGGGTTGGTGAGGTCATCTATGCTAACCATCATCATTGTGTCAGCGTGCCATTTGCTCATCTGCTCCACCTGAGCAGCTGAGAGTCTCATGCACATGACCGAGTTGGGCAGGAGAGGAGTTTATGGTGGTGGCAGCTGGTAAAGCAGAGTGGTCCACCATTGAGGTGGGCAAATGCTGCAGGGAAATCAGGCTAACGTTACGCCTTCACCAGTGAGACAAATTGTGTCAAACTGAAGTAGCTTGGACACAAATACTCAGTCATTCTGTAGCCAAGTTTATTTTCTTCTGGGCGCCCATGTGGCAGTGCTCTAATTAAAGCAAGCATCAGTGAAACACCAAGATGTTGTTTTCTCAAGGATCTGGAAAGTTGCATTTCTTTTTATGTACTCCTTATGCTCACGCTCACTATGCCACACGCCTGTCATGGTTGGTTAAACCCTGGAGAAAATTTATGGATAGTGCATCAGAGCTTATTGTTGGCTATTTTGAATGCATTTGAAGCATCAGAAAGTGAGTTAGACACAATTGCTGTGCTGAAATAAACTGATGAGATGTGCTGTATTAGTATGGACTTCCTGTGTAATTATACCTGTGAGTATAGATTAGGCCAAGGAAGCTGATGTCACAATCTGCAACGAATGACAACCACCTATTGTTAAAGTAATTGTCAATTACAGTGATCATGTCATTAAGAGATAATTGACGTAAATAAGTTATCATTTTCTTGGCATTAGTATGCTGGTGAGAAGCGTTTTTATAGTAAGAATAAGAATATGTTGTACCAACAGAAGTTAATTGCTGAGTGTAATAATGCTTTATGGTTTAATGTACATCAAGAATGTTGGAATACTGTGTTTTATGGCTTGACATACTGTTTCATAGTTTGTTTCTGTGTAAGATCTGGTGATGAAATTTGTATTAAATGTTCCTCAGTCTAAGTGAAAAAGACTGATGTTACAACATGTGCTGAAAAAGTCCACCACCAGCGTCCAAGCCGTTCCATGGTGTGAAAGGTCATCCACCGATAACCACATTGTTTCCAGACAGTTTCAGAAACTCCTTCTGTGTCTTCTGAATTGGGTTTGTTATTCAGCACATTCACACCATGAATATGTACCAATACATTATGCACAGACTGTTGCACAATTGCAGAGTTAAATAACCAGAGTCCCATGTTGTGTCCACGAGGCATTTATTGTCTCACTGCAGTGGTAGGCATCTGATGGAGATGGCTGGACGGGCGCCGGCCTCCACTCCATCAGCTGAGGATATTAGTTGTTAGAAATGAACACCCGTCTACCCGCACTGTAATCATGCCTGTCAGTCTTTTTCAGGTATATTTACTCACCATGTCTTCATTAGTATTAAAGTTATTCACAGTTGTTTGTTTAGGTAAAGAAGTGTGTCACCCTGTATGTAATACCTGGATAATATATGTTTAAGATACAATAACATTAGTTCAGTAGATAACATGAATCAGATTGATCATCATCACTCAGGTCGCTTCATAAAAGAGAAACATACAGTAATGTGTATAAAGGTCAGCATTGGCATCTTGATCTTGTGCTTGTTGTGTACCATTCCCTGTCTGGAAAAAGTTACTTGTGTGTGTATCTTTTGTTAGTGTTGGGCAGCAGTATTGTTAATTTCCTGCTAGAATCATATCTGCTATGTCTTCCCATAGATGTTAACATATTAATACTGAACCAATTCCCAAATGCTCAGTCTGATCAGAAATGGAGGTCTTACATGCAGATGTTTGACTTGAATGGTGTGCAAAAATTTGTGCCACTTGTAACATTTAGATAAAAATGCACTTCTAACATTTAGCCCATTTGGGATGCTGTAGTAATTACCTAGCAAGACCCTAGCAATCACATGCAAGACCATAACAATGGGACTAGCCATGGGCTTGTGGTTAAGGAAACAGCCTTGTGACCAAAATGTTGCCAGTTCGATCCTCTGAACTGAGAGGACATGACTGAAGTGTCATTGAGCCAAACACCTAGCCCCCAACTACTCCAGTGAATAGCGCTGCCCACCACTCTGGGCAAGTGCGCTCTCTTCTTCCTAGTGTGCGTGTGCTTGTGTGTGTGTCTGTGTGTGTATTCCACTGCATTGATGATTTAAATGTGCAGGTCAGATTCTTTCCATTGTGTAAGCACACTGGGCAATGTGTCACTTTCACTTTCATCTGGGAGACCATTGCAACCATCTAGATACATCATAGCAACCACTTCAGAGACCAATACAACCACCTACATATAACTTAGCAGCCATCTGTTATACGCAAACAACCATCTATCAACACCTTAGCAACCATATAGGGGACTATCACAGCTCTCTAGAAACACCTTAACAATGACTCAGGAGCCCATAGCAACCACCTATATACACCTTAGCAACTGCATAGGAAGCCATAGCAACTGTTTATAAACACCTTAACAACAACCCAGGAGACCATAGCAACCACCTATATACACCTTAGCAACTGCATAGGAAGCCATAACAACTGTCTATAAACACCTTAACAACCCAGGAGACCATAGCAACCACCTATATACACCTTAGCAACTGCATAGGAAGCCATAGCAACTGTCTATAAACACCTTAACAACAACCCAGGAGACCATAGCAACCACCTATATACACATTAGCAACTGCATAGGAAGCCATAACAACTGTCTATAAACACCTTAACAACAACTCAGGAGACCATGGCAATCACAGAGCAATGCTAGCAGTCTTCATCTTAATAAGTCACATAGAGCAGTGCAATAATTGAGTGTAATGTTATAATTATGGTTACTTCATGAAAAATAATTTAATAGTAATCATTTGTCAAGTCGGTTCAAAACATAGAAACAATAGTATCTGTGTACATTTTTTATACAAATAAGATTTGCAACTTTATTTAGGATTTCTGACTGTACTTCTTCAGATTACTTGATTGCCATCCAGCTAAAACTTTCCTCCTTGGAATGTTAAGTGTGTAAGTGTATGTACTCAATATTAAGCAATGATTCACTCCAGTTGTTTCCTTGAATCAGGGGTGTGAGAGTACCAGTCCTGGAGGGTTGGTATGCAGCATAGTTTGGTGATATCTCTGCTCTGACACTACAATGATATGTGGTCATTACTTGAGTTGAATCAGGTGTGTTTGATCAGGAAGATCACACTACAGGACTGGAATTTGACAGACCAAAATTATAAACTTTTATTTTATTTTTTTATTTATTTGTTTTGTTACTGTCATCTATTTCTATTTAGTTAGCTACTCATTCCTAATATGTTATATAAATAAGCTGCGTTTAAGAAAGCCAAGTTCTTGCTGACCCATATTTAAACATATTAGAAATACATACTATAAACAAGAGAAAGCTTTGTTTAAAATTTTGGACACTTCAGTGACTGCACATTGTGAAAAGCACATGGGCAAGGCTCAGTTTACTGGAATTGTTTGGAAGTGGATCTTTGTGTATATATAATACCTAATGCATATAATCATTAAGCCTGGAAAGAGCTTCAGAAAACTCCTTGTAGTAAAAAGAGCAAAAGTCAATACCCACAGGCAATCTTCAGATTTTGTTCTGCTCATCAAAACTGACTAAATTCAAAAGAGGAATCCCTCTTGCACTATCAGCTGAGTTGCTCCATGTTCCTTGAAAGAATAACAGCTGTGTTGAGAAAATTGCTTCAATTTATATGCATACGAAATGAGGTACCACTCTCTATTTGTAGGCATTCTAGAGAGCAACAACAAGAGTCATCAGTTAGAGCTCATCTGTTCAAGAAAATCTCACCAAATGTTGGGCAGAACTTCAAAGACCCCATTGAACATCACAGATATACTCAGACCACAATAAAGGGCACTTTCAGTACATAACTCTGAAGTTTATCTCTTGCAGCAATGTACACTGATTGAAGAAAAAATGTCAAGAAGTCTGTGATTCTGACCCAAAACAACTTTAAACATCTATAGGCCGTTTGTCAGTATAAAAATAATAATAATAATCTTAAGTGTAGAGATATCAAGGCAATTCCTGCAAGTTTGACTGCAGAATTGAACTTTAAAAAGTTTGGATACCCCTGGTAAAATACATTTGTTGATTTTTTTTTTACATGAAAGTACAAGTTTTTGGTTTTGCAACACATGACTTTGAAGTGCTAGAATTGTCTTCTTTTGCTTGTGTTCACATATTTATGTATACTAAACTACCTGCAAGCCTTTTTATCGTCTGGCCTACAGGCAGTAAAATAAGAAAACAGATTCTGAGAAAAGATTCTGTTGAGAGGAGCTTTGACCCTAGTTTCAGTTGGACTGATTGTAGAAAACTTTAGGGAAAGCTCTTTTAATATTGTGGTTTGCACTTCCTTTCAAATGCAAAACAGTTGCAGTTTGTAAACATGGGTTTAACAAGGTACCGAAAGTGTCCTGCAGGGATGCTGATCCATTCTGATTGCAGTGCTTTGCATACTAGTCTTTTCTGTTATTGTGTGGTCATGGATTCATCTCACCTCTTACAGATTTGTTGACTTGTTAAGCCACTGCATTAAGCCAAAGTTATTGTCTGTCAGGTTCATAGAACCATTCCATGATAAACTTTCCCTTATGGCATAGAACATTCTTAAAATTTCATTCAGGGATGTACTGGTATAGCTTTCATATCAATGAGTCTTAAATATGCCATGAAAGTATAGCCTTTTCAAATAAAAGTGGCAAAACAGTTCTCTGACCCGATCATAGAAAAACCACCATTAGTTCTCTTAAGAGCCTTTCAGTAGACATTTTTTGAAAGGAATACATCACATCTGCTGCATCTATACTGTTCCACATTTTCCAAAGACCATAATTTCAATAGAAAAGAACAGAAAACCTTCTCAAAGTACAGATACATTAGAAGTCTATGGCCAGTGAACAGGTTTTCTGATCCTCTGCAAAGTGTTCTGTTCTTGTGCCAGTTGGAAAATGCTGGATATCTTTAAAGAACATATTTGGAGAATACTCCAGTGTACTGTCTCTTTAATCTCTTAAATAACCTGAACCTGCTGGTAGGTTTGGCATATATTCTATTCATCCATCCATTATCTACTGCTTATCCATGTCCGGGTCACAAAGGTAGCAACACAAGCCAAGAAGACCAGACGTCCCTCTCCCCAGCCACCTCTTCTAGCTCATATTGGACCATTCCAAAGCATTCCCAGGCCAGCTGAGTGATATAATGCCCTGGGTCTTCCCCAGGGTCTCCTCCCAGCTGGACATGCCCAGAACACCTCACCAGGGAAGTGTCCAGGAGGCATCCTGATCAGGTGCCCAAACCACCTCAACTGGATACTCTCAATACGGAGTCTTGCCCGGATGTCCGAACTTTAAAGGAGAGCCCAGAAACCGTTTGGAGAAAACTCATTTCAAAACTGCTTATATCCACAATGTCATTTTTTCAGTTACTACACAAAGCTCATGACCAGGTGAGGGTTGGAACATAGACTGACCAGTAATCAGAGAGCTTTGTTTTCTGCGAAAAAATACAATAAAAGTTATGAAAAGAATCAGTTACAAAGGGCAGCCCTGTCAGTGTCTAACCACAACTGGAAACCAGTCTGACTTACTGGCAGCAATGTAGACCAAGCTCCTGCTTCATTTGTGTAGGGACTGGATAGTGATTAGCACTGAGCTCAGTACCCCATACTCATGGCACACCCTCCACAGGGAATCCTGAGAGACACGGTCAAATGACTTCTCCAAGTTCAGAAAACACATGTGGATTGGTTGAGCAAACTCCTATGCACCCTCTAAGATCCTAGCAAGGCTAAAGAGCTGGTCCAGTGTTCCATGACCAGGACAGAACCCACATTGCATCTGAGGGTATTTAAGACACTCTGATGTAGTCATAAATGGCTTGAGCTTTTTACAAATTACAGCCATCTAACATGATTTTGTTCCAAAGTGTTACACAGACTTTTGTTCAGCACAAACTCAGCAACAACAGTGTCAAAACAGTAAGAGTGTAATAAATGTATTTTAATTAAACCTGCTCTAAACTTAGACTTTCCAAAAAAAATTAAAATCAGATGTGCTGATATATTTAGAAAAAAAACAATCTAAACATTTATAGTCAAGACTTTTGAGCTCTGAACTGAGTAAACAGAGGTGTTGGCTACACACTGGTCATTGCAGTTTTTTAGAAATTGTATGTGGTTTTATTTCTAAAGCTTAACAAATGTGAGTTGACATTGCTTTCACTCAGCCACTAACCCTACATTGATTTTTTAATAAGTGTGAACAATCAGGTGAGATGTTTTTTGTTCAGATACAGATTCCACAGATTCCAGGCTACTGGAACCAACCAATTGGAATTACCATGTCATTATCATATGAATGACAGATCGTGTCTTTTGGTGGGGAAATATGTGCTGTCTGACTTGCTCTCACAGATCTGTCTCTGCTTATTTAAGCTCCATATATATATATATATATATATATATATATATATATATATATATATATATATATATATATATGTATGTTTTGTTTTGTTTCTAGGAAAAAAATCTTGCAGAGTTATATAAATGTTTTTGCGGAATTTTGTTAAAATGCTGCCGGCGGGAGAGCCGACCCCAGAGGGTTAAAATGCCACTAAAGCCACAATTATCTGCCAGAGAACTTAATTGTTGTATGTTTTACTGTCATTTTCAAAGCTAAAAATATGATGACAAATACTGCCAAAACAAAACATGGCAGAAAGCACTGATGAAAACAAAACAAAAAAAAAAAACATGGAAAGAAATGTGAACCAGGGATCCACTCTATATAGCTACTGCACATTCTACCAATCATGCCACAGGAACATTATGTCTGTCTGAGTATCTAGTATCTAAGTAGACTGTGTATGTAGACAGCTGTCTTAGTAGTCAGCATTATAACTGCCATCTAACCCTAGTAAAAGAGTTAAATGATACCCTCTATTTAGACAGCGATGGCATTGCTTATTCCCGCCCACTGCACACAACCAGCATTTACTTAGCTGTCAAAATGGCTTCAGGAATCCTGCTTTTACAGTTTTTGTTTTAGTACAATATTTTCATTAAATGTATTTATAACTAACATTTAAAATATTAGCTCTCCCAATATTCAGTCAAAATAAAGTATCTCAGTAAGTAGCATTTTGAGGTATCTAAGAGTTGAGACAGACTTCCTCCCAGGGCACATATTGTGACATGCAATGCTGTGTATGTAGAGAGCTCACTAAGTATTTAGATAGACCCACTGTGTCTATGGTGAATAGTTTACCTAATGTTACATAACTATCAGCTTGCGGACATTATCCTTCAACTGCATACATATTTGTAGTTTCTAACCACAGGTTGAGATCTGTAGTTTCAGCCACACTACTTAGCAACACAGTTTGCAAATGTTTGTTGGAACTACAGTTTTGTGTCTCTTAACAATCAGGTAGCAATCATATAATCATGTAAATTACCAACATAGTTACCTCAGTAGTTCCAGCTATGCTTTTGGGAAACACTTGTATCACAACAGCATCATTCACACTATGTAAGTAGCTAATGTAGTTAGCAGCTATGCATTTGTGAAACACACCTGACTTACCACTACCTCTATTAGAGCTTCCCTTCCTCCCAAAACACCTGATCCAACAAATCACATAATTAACAATCCCTTCCTTGGTTGAACTGAGTGTGTAAGAACAGGGAGAACATTACCACATGCAGGGTACTGGGAACAAAATGTGTGTGACATTGCTATGAAGGATCTTTTTTTGGCATTTCTATTTATAAGTGTACACCATTATACCACCAGCAGCTTACAATGCTGACACTTGGCATGATGGATGAATGGATTCGTATGATTTCCCTTGTCTTTTCACTAGTAAGAAAGAGATTAATCAAACCAGAGAGTGTTTTTTTAATCCCCCAGCATCTCATGTTCCCATCCGTTAGCCTACTGCAACAAACCATAATTGTTTCTTTATTCCTGAAGCTTTCTGGATGTGTGATGTTAGTTAATTCAGATACACACGATTGTAACTAATATGGCTGGTATATTACTATCATAAACCCATTCAAAAGCACTTCTTGTCTTTTGTCTTGTCTTTTTTTTATCTTGTTCCTCACACGCAACCCTTCACAGTTTTAGCATTTAGTCAGTGTTTCTGTTAAAGATGCTTTCAGTACAGTTTAAGTTGGAGCACGCCTACACATTTCATCTCAGAGATAAAAACTTACTGGACCATCACTGAGGCTGTGCCTTTATTGTGAGGCAGAACTGCCAAAGATACAACTTCAGTACCTTTAATTAAGGAACATCATTTTACCAGATTCAGTTACAGTATTTCTTTATTCTGCTCTTCTGAAGAAGTTGGTAACACTTCATTTCAAGTCAGCATTCATAAAGTGTGTCATGACAAGGTAAACGTATATGAACAATATAAAAGGCTCATTTGATTCTGTTTTGGAAAATGTAAAAAAATAAAATTAAAAAAGATGACACCTTTTGAAATAAGCCTTTATAACATAACGTGAAGGCTGACAAAAAGCCTCTTTTCTCCTGGGAAAGTGAAAGTGGTGAAAATGTAATATGCATGATTTAACCCTGTTGTACCTTTTAAGGGACATTTGAATTGTTTGGACCTTGAGTGCAGAACCTGGCAGTGTAGAAGAGTTTCCCTAATTTACTTCCATGGATTGGAATTCTAAACTAGACATCAATATAGATTGATGGATTGAGAAAAACATGTTACACAGAACTAAATCAAAACACTTTTATATTTTAGATGCTTCAAAGTACACCCCCCCCCCCATCCATTGCTTTGATGAGAGCTTTGCACAGGTTTGGCATTCTCTCAAGGAGCTTCATGATGGGAAGTCCAGGATGTTTTTGAGGGCACTTTGAAATTAAATTTATTTTATTTCTAAAATATTTGATTCCTATCTTATTATTATTATTATTATTATTATTATTATTATTATTATTATTAATTTATTTATTTAGTTAGTTAGTTAGTTAGTTAGTTAGTTAGTTATTTTTTGTTTATTTGGTGGGGGTAACCATAATGATATCTATTTAATCATGCCAAACCACACTTTTAATTTGTTTTATTTTTTTTTTATTAACTAAAAAATCAAACATACTTTTGACTTTCTTTATTCAAACCCCTTGATGTGCCCTAAAGTTAAAAACATAGAGGACATATCACATGATCTGTTATTTCTGTTATCCACTGAACTGCTGCTACCTGAATTATTGTTTTATTGCTGTTTTATTATGTGTAGTGTTTTACTGCCATATGCAATAAAAATGCATAGCAAACCTTATGCAATTTGTCCGCTCAGCAGTAAGTGGACCCCACCTGCTCTTACAGTAAATCACTGTTATACACTCTTAAGAAGATGGTACTTCAAGTGTTATTCTGTAATATTCATGGTTATATATATAAAACCATGAACACTCAAAGCTCAAAGATCCGTTTGAATGACTGTAGAGTTCTTTAGATTGATAAAGGTTCTGTATAGAATTATTACAAGTTTGACACTATAACTATCGCAGAACCCTTTTTTGGGACTAAAATAGAACCATTTTCAAAAAGCTTCTAAAACCATCTACAGCATATTCATCAATTTGAAGCACCCTTTCACAATGTAAAGAACCCCACAGTCATTTAGTGGGTTCTTTGAGAGTTCATGGTTCTATATTGAGTATAACAATGTTCTTTACTAAAGAACTCTTATAAAACCATCTTTTTAAATGTAGATCTACATCTGTATAGTCACGACGTACTAGAAACTGCTCAGAAGAGCTGCCATGGCTTTTTGATGTACCTGTGGTGTTTTTAAGCACACTGGGATACTAATGAGCTGTGCTTCATCTGCTGAGTCAACTGATCCAATTTTGCTAAATGCAGATTTTCCAGTAGATCCAGCTCCAACATTACAAGCTAATGAATGAACAAAATGATTTGTTAACTTGGAGCATATACAGGGGTTGGACAATGAAACTGAAACAGCTGGTTTTAGACCACAATAATTTATTAGTAAGTGTAGGGCCTCCTTTTGCAGCCAATACAGCGTCAATTCGTCTTGTGAATGACATATACAAGTCCTGCACAGTGGTCAGAGGGATTTTAAGCCATTCTTCTTGCAGGACAGTGGCCAGGTCACTACGTGATGCTGGTGGAGGAAACCGTTTCCTGACTCGCTCCTCCAAAACACCCCAAAGTGGCTCAATAATATTTAGACACAAAGACTTGCTGTCTTGGTCACAGATGCGCCAGCAAGATGTGCACCAACAATTTGTCCTCTTTTGAACTCTGGTATGTCACCATAATGTTGTGTGCATTGTAATATACTATATAACTGTGCTCTTACCTGCTAACTGAACCTTCACACTCTGCTCTTACTGGTGCAATGTGACATTAATGAAGATTGGCCACCAGACTGGTCCAATTTAGCCATGAAACCTCCCACACTAACATGACAGCTGTTTCACTTTCATTGTCTAACCCCTGTACATATATATATATATACATTCAGAAGTGATTTCAGAACAGAACTGTAGCTGGAAGAGCAGTACGCAGTCATCTGATGAAGCATTTTTGAGGCGGTAATTGCTTTATAGATACTATCACTGTAAGCCACAATAATCAAAAACATTTGCACGGATTCTCACACTGCAATAACTAAATGTATCTTAAATATTCTATGGAGTACACAAAGTATGATTCAACGTGCCTCAAGAAATCTTGACATATGAAGAACTTGCTGAAGAACTGTTAATGGCCAAGAAGCTCCATTTTTTTTTCATTTCTGTGTTTCTCAGAGATGCACCCTTTGCTAAAGATTCCCTAAAGGGTTCCAATATTGTGGCAAGCTGAGGAACCTCAAAGGGTGCTTTGAGTAGTCATTAATTTTTGAAGTGTGTGGGGCTGTAAAGCTTTTTAAGATCATGAGGCATCTAAAAAGATTTATCTTCAAGAACAAATGATAAGCAGTAAAGTCTGTTAATGCGATCACCTTAAAAATCACACATTGTGGCTTTAAATCAGTGGCTTAGCAACCCCACTTTAGGGAGAGATAAATAAATAAGTAACCTGCAGAGAGAGAGTATTGGTGGCCTAGAGACAAGCTATTTATGTGTGCTGTGAAGTGTTGAATTAATGTCTCTAAGCCAGACTAGCTAGACCTTCGTTTCAGAGGCTGAGTGATGGTGGGGGCTCTGTTTTAGAACACCCTGTAACACGTACAGTTTAATTTCTTTGTCATGATGCATTGTAAAAAACTGAAGGTACCACAAAAAGGGCTCTTTGAGTGATGCCATGTTTGAAAAGAGATGTGTGAATGTTAAGAAGCTTTTAAAGGTTTAAAGAAACTTCACATTCCATAGCAACTGGATTTTCAGAACCTTTGAATTATGTCTGGGTTTTTCAAAAGGTTCTTTTGATTCACACATCATTTACAAAAATGATGTTTTAGAAAACTATCCATTGAAAGTGTTTTTGTACAACCAAAGGAGGGTTTTTTGTTGCAGTTGTTCTTAAATGATGATGTTGGAGATATACTGCACTTTGATTACCCTGCTCAGCAAGGGTAATTAGTTGGAACAGCTGTGGAGCACTAGGTGTTGGTTATCTAGAACCTGGGTTGGGAACAACTAGTCTACTGTGCAAAGAATCTAAGCATTTGCTGCTTAACTATTGAACTGTATACTGTATACAACATTCAGATTAATTTTGACAAATTTGTCAGTCACATAGGAACCAGCCTCCCATCCTAGAATAATATAACATGTGAATCTCTTAGGCTTTCAAAGTAATATGCTTTTCATTGTATTTAATTGAATTTAGTGTTCATTTGAGTCTGACAGTATATCATATACAGTGTAGGATTTATTTGATATATTGTATGGATAGGTAGCTATATCAGTTTAATTATTGTTAAATAGTTAATTTCATTTTAGCAAATGCATATCCAATATTCATTTTTTTTTAAATTGTGGATAGTTACATACATTCCTGTATTTGGCTTTTGAAGTCATATGAAGGATAAACAACATACGTCATCTACTGAGTAAAAGCTTTTAGTCATAATTTTGTGGATAATTCTTATTCCAGTGAGAATGACAAGCAATGCTAAGGCGACTTTATGGTTGTTACATTAAAACAAATGCTAGCAAATATGCAGTGTAGGGAAAAAAGACAACATGACTCTTTCAGTTGCGCATGGTTTCCCTTCAATGCCTTTCATTCCTACTTCATTTCAATTTCAATCTGTCATAAATGTTCAAATCGATTTAGCCGTATCCAGACCGTCATAATTATAGCAACAGAGATATTGAGGTGGGGGGAAAAAGCCTGGTATTCAAACGAAGCAGGGTGCATAAAAGCCCACATTGAAAAGGGCTGCATATATCTTTAAACAGTTTGTCTTATCACTTCAAAGAGAGTAGCCCGGAGGGACAGCTGCATGCAGGGTTCATGAATGGGAGGCTGTCAGTGCCTTTGCCTAGTGAGTAGGCCATTGCTTTGCAGGCCAAATCGTCCTTCAGAAAAGCAGTCTGGTTTGTGAGCAGCCTGTGTAAAGTTCATTGTTGATTAGATATGTTTACTGCAGTTTTTGCTTGCCCTTCTTACATTTTAGGCCCATAATTATGCATACTGTCTGAAGAATACACCAGAACTCCACATATGCATTATAGAGTGATATGCTAACATTTTGCTCATCACTTTTGTTCTATGGGTTGGCCAGAAGAACTGAAATGAAGGAAAATCAGGGATGATATGCATCAGTTGTACATTTGTCTGCATTAATATTGTTGGGCTCCGTGATTATTGGGACTTGAGACCAATCATGTAGTTGCAGGGGTAGTGACAAAGAGCAACAAATGCTGTCCCCCTGGGGATTGTGAGTGCCAATTTGATCCGTTTGTCGTAGCTGAAAAGCCACAGTTGTTTGCTCTGTATCTGTTGATCAGTTTCTGTTATTAAAGTGTTTAGTTTAGATTATGTGAACCTTTGTGTTGTTTGCAAGGCATTTTATTTGGTGTCAGAAGTGGGATTTTAGGCCTCCTCAAGGTTTGAGAGAGATGTTTGTAAAAAACAAGCTGAAATACTATGTCAACACATTTCTGCCCACCAAAGTGAAGCAGTATGTTCAGCTAGCTACAGTGGAAAATATCTGTGCTGCCACTGCTATTGCAGAGTGAGCAGAGATTGTCTCCAGCAGTGAGGCAGCATGGGAGTCCAGGCGGGGAGTGACATGGGGCTCCGAGTTCCAAGTCCCTCTGGGAATTGTGAGATGCATTTCACTCCATCTGTGGTGACTGAAGGAGAAACCATAGTTGCTGTTTTTTTTGTTCACTTTGGAATGTTACAGGATTACATTGCACAGTGTTGATTTTTAAAATACAGAGTCATATAGGAATATTATGACCACCTACCTAACAGTGAGAATATCTGCCTCTGGCTTGAATTGCATTAGGTAATGGAAGGTATCTAGAGGAACTAGTCCTGGTCCACTGTGGCACATGGAGTGTGATGTCTGAAAGTTGTGAAATCCAATAAGTAGAATTGAATGTATCTGTTTTTTATGAGTGCTTAAATATCTGAACATGTTACCACATGAAAGTGTCATTCTAATTATTTTAAATGATTAAGATTAAGATGAACCAATTTGCCAATGTGATTTTTCGAACAACCTCTGCCTTTAACCCATTCATGCAGTGAAACACACACACACACTCACACACACACACTAATGAACACACTAATTTGTCCCCGAGGCGGTGGGCATCCCTTATCCACCGGCGCCCGGGGAGCAGTTAGGGGGTTAGGTGCCTTGCTCAAGGGCACTTCAGTCATGTCCTGTCTGGGGATCGAACCAGTGTCCTTCTAGTACAAGACCAGATCCTTACCACTAGGCCATGGCTGCCCCCAAATGAGATTAAATGATTGTCCTTCTTAACGTCCCACTCACAGTATAATCAATGTTTCACAGCACAGAAGCTGCACCTGCTCAGCCAAACCAAACCGTGACAGGTTTCAGTTGTTTTTCTAATAGTGTCTAAAGCTTGATAGTATTTAGTGGTTTTCTGATGGTTTGACATCAAAATGTAAAGGATAGTAATTGTTCAATGAGTGACTGGCGACTTACTCTAGACTCAGGTAATGCTTTGCTAAATGAACCTAATGGTATTCAATAGGAAATAAGTGGTCTCTCATGGTAACCATTAAACAAATTGCCATTAAAGTCTCATTACTTGATGTAAAGATTTTGTTTCCTGTATTTTTTTTGTTGTTGTTCTGCATGGAGGACTACTGAGCAGACAGAATACTCGCCTTTATGTTTCATCATTCACAGCTAGAGATGTAAAAGACTCCACTGCTCAGCTCAGCTTTTCATAGAGCAGTTGCTTGTATCTTTCACATGGTAACAGTGCTAGCACAACTACAACTAGTCCATCATTTAAAACTCCAACATAGTGAAAACAACCACCCTCTTACACTCTTATTAAGACTGGTTTTACATGGTTATATTATTTATAGTTATATGTTTAGAGGGATATGTGATCTAAGCATATGTCCTCTCTGTAGCTGGGTCACGACACAAGGTCTCTGAGTTGTTTATAATGTTCATGTTCTGCTGAAAGAGGTCATCAGGATATGACACAAGATAAGCTGGAGCCACCAGAGAAGAACAATAAGATGTTAACTAGACATTGATGTAGTCATATTGATAGCCAGTGGTTCAGTTTGATTTATATATAATCTTCTTAAAGGGATAATTGATTTGTCTCTTTGTCTGACCTGTGGATATATTTTTGCAGGATATTATTGTTTTATGTTTCTTTACTTGAGTGTCTGTGTTGTGCTGAAACAACATTTCAAGTAAACTTTATATATATATATATATATATATATATATATATGATAACACTGCTAGCACAACTACATACAATTAGCTAAACCCAGGACAGGTTTATATATATATATATATATACAAACCGGATTCCAAAAAAGTTGGGACGCTATACAAATTGTGAATAAAAACTGAATACAATGATGTGGAGATGG
>BRDA01005599.1:32636-56754 GCA_036984385.1 Crenuchus spilurus | reverse complement strand
CGTCCTCTCTCTCTCGCGCGTCGACTTCGTATAGTGTGGTTTGGCTAACTGTCGAGAACTTAGCCCGGTAGCCGGCCAAGTAAAATGTTTGTCTGGCTAAGTATCCAGGTACATGGCTACGTGAGTGTAGCAAATTCAGTTTTAGCCAGAAGGCTAAGTTTAGTCAATAAAAAAATGTGGGGAATATATATATATATATATTTGGACAGGACCCAAATCGATTAACATACATCAACACGATCGTCACAATAGTATATATATATATATATATATATATATATATATTTCAAATGAACTTTACAACAAAGTCGTGTTGTGTCTGTGAGTTCATTTTATATATATATATATATATATATGATAACACTGCTAGCACAACTACATACAATTAGCTAAACCCAGGACAGGTTTATATATATATATATATAAGGGGTGTAAAAAAATAACTGATTTGAATCGGAAGACCGATTTTGACTTAAACGATGTGAGTGCATCGGTACATGGACCTATGAATCGGTCTGTTTGTAAAATGAACCGGCCGATGGCCCGATTCAAGAGCTGTCAATCGGTTTGGTGTGATATGCTTCAGCTGCGCGCTCTCTCTCTCCTGCCACCATCCCCCCTCTCTCTCGCTCTCTATCTCTCTCTCATGAGCTGTCGCGATACTCGTCACAGTCACGTTTGAAAGACAAACATACTGTACAACGCTCCGCCGAGCTTAAAATCTAAAAAAACGGAGAACATTTGGTGAGACGGCATGAGTAAAGTGGCGATGACGACGCGAGCACTGCTAGCCCAAAGACACGGCAGGACAAACACAGAAAAACAGGATTTCTTCCAACCAAAAACTCAACCACAACTCAGGTAGAGCCAAAGTAATAACGGCTTCAGACTTGTTTAAAATATTGGAGTCCCGGTACCACATCCCAACGCGACAGTATTTTACTGTTTCTGAATTCACATGTCAAATACAACTATAATTGTTGACTAGTATTTCATTAATCTATCTGAAAGCAAGCAAAATCACATTTTTAATAATAACTTATGTTGAATCATAATTTAAAATATCTATTTTAAACAAGTAACTTGTATTATTTCCTACCCTATTATATTGAACAGAATTGTATTGAAATCCTCCTCAATCGAATTGAATCGAATCGGTCCAATTTAAAATAAATTGTTTCTGAATCGTATCGTACCGCATAAATCGAGATACATATCGGATCATCATTTATTGGACAGATACACAGCCCTAATATATATATATATATATATATATAATTAAACCCTGTCCTGGGTTTAGCTAATTTATTATTATTAATGCTCTCTGCCTTGCACCCAGTATGCAAATGTAAATTAATTATTTAAAAATCATACAATGTGATTTTCTGGATTTTTGTTTTATTCTCTCTCACAGTTGAAATTTACCTATGATAAAATCCACAGACCTCTCCATTATTTGTAGGTGAGAAAACTTGGCAGTGTATCAAATACTTATTTTCCCCACTGTAGGTTGAAACTTTATCTTAATCATGCTGTGATAAACTGACCCAACAATAGGAATAATGAAAGCAAAAAATAAGGCTAGACTTAGACAAACTTTGTTGTCATTTTGCAAGTGCACACATAACAAAATTTTGCTGCAAGAGGCTCAACACAGGATTGAAATGTAGAATATATCAATATCAATAGAATATGAAAAATGTGTATATACTGTATGAATATATACAGAGGTTGGACAATGAAAGTGAAACAGCTGGTTTTAGACCACAATAATTTATTAGTAGGTGTAGGGCCTCCTCGTGGCTAATACAGCGTCAATTCATCTTGGGAATGACATATACAAGTCCTGCACAGTGGTCAGAGGGATTTTAAGCCATTCTTCTTGTAGGATAGTGGTCAGGTCACTACGTGATGCTGGTGGAGGAAACCGTTTCCTGACTCGCTCCTCCAAAACACCCCAAAGTGGCTCAATAATATTTAGACACAAAGACTTGCTGTCTTGGTCACAGATGTGCCAGCAAGACGTGCAGCAACAATTTGTCCTCTTTTGAACTCTGGTATGTCACCATAATGTTGTGTGCATTGTAATATACTATATAACTGTGCTCTTACCTGCTAACTGAACCTTCACACTCTGCTCTTACTGGTGCAATGTATATATATATGTAAATAGAAAAATAAGCAGAGTGCAAACCAGGGCATAATATCTAGTACGAGAGCCCGTGTATCCCTTGTGAAAAAGTAAATATTATAAAACTGGAACCAAAGCTACCCAGATTTCATTGACTTAAAAGAGCATGATCCTCACATCGCAAACAAAAATGCTGATTCCTTAAACTCGAAGGAAGGGGGACGTGTGATTGACAGACACAATAGTTTCTCAGGGTCAAGCTTACTTGTCAAACCAAATAATGCTGTGCTTTGCCCTTTCGCCTGTCTTTCATATACAATGAAGGGGAATGCATGATTGTCACTTATGTGAAAAAAAACATTTGACGAGGCTTTATGACTCTCTGATATCATGATGGGAAAATGTGACACAAAAACATAACATTCTATTAATCACTTAATGAGGCAAACACACTGTTTACACCAGCGTTCAGCAAGAACCAACACCAACCAACCCGGTTAACTGTAAACACAGCATTGTGCACTGAGTCTATAGTTGCAGCTCTGTTCAGTTGCTTGTTGTTGTTGTTGTTTGTAATAATTTTATTGACCTTCAGCATGGTGGAACAAATTGTTCCACAACAAGGTTTTTGAGAGCAGCCAAGTTTTCACACTTGCATCACCTTAGCAGAACCTTTACATTTCTTTGTTGGACTGTGTATATCTTTTGTCATTCACTTGCAGTTGCTATGCGGTCCACTTTCCTTTAACGCCTTTTGATAGCCAGTTTATCAAAGTAACGTGAAATGCATCTTGATGAATGCTTTCGTCTGCTTCTCTGGTGCCTACCTTCAATAAGTCACACCTAATGGAATTGAAAAAAACTGCACAAATTGATTCTAATGTAGACCTGTGCCCTTGTGAAAGACAAAAAGAACCTGAAACTGTGAGGGGTTTTGCTGACATAGCATTCACACGTAATGCTTTCACTGTGCCCATAAAAGCACAAAGAGGAAGCATTGCTTTATGTAGAAAAATGTTGCTATCATTAAAAAAAATGATATGTGTTGAGAGGCATGCACATAGGCCTACTGTAATGATAAAGCAGCACATAATGTGACATGATGAATCTAGTCCCATTTTGTATTGTCATAGCAACATGAGCTAATAGGAATAATTGTACCCAAGATGGATGACTACGAGCGACCGCAGATATTTGCTCTAATAAGCGCGTGTCTCTATCTCCGGCGGCTTCTTTCTCCAGTCATTTTGAGTCAGTCTGATTCAAAGAGCTCAGTGTTTTTAAATAGGATCCATTGGGCTTTTTGTGTGTTAAATGAATCCTTATGTAGGATTTCAGTTAAGTCCTGCTGAAGTCTTTGCTTTATTACTGAATCATTTAATGATTGACACACTGTGGCGAACAATCTAGAAGTTGGTGTCATGACAGTTTGTCATTTTGGTGATTTGGCTGATTACAGAAGAGTAAAACCTCTCACAAAATTTGACATCCAAAATTTATACCTTATTTATACCTTAGAAATCAAATGTCCTTTTCTGATGACATTCGATTGTGTGATAATATATTTATTTGAATATTGAGTTACGTATGATTAAACTTACATTCAATTTACATTCTGAATCGAGCTTCTAGAGTCTGAAAATGCCACAAAATGTCAAAAACATGACTAAAATCACTAAAATCCATGTTACACTGGTAAAAGGTCAGTAGATAATTATAATTTAAGCAGGTAGTCAATACAATCACACACACACACACACACACACACACACATATACTGTGTATATATAACGTAAATGTATTTTATTGTGATTTTAAATGATAGACCAACACAACGTACCACATAATTGTGAAGTGGAATGGAAATGATACATGGTTTAAAAAATTTTAATCAAATAAAAATCTTAAAAGTGTGAAGTCAATAAGTATTCAACCCCTGTACTCTGATACCTCTAAACAAAATCCAGTGCAATCAATTACCTTCAGAAGTCACTTAATTAGTTAATAGAGTCCAGCTGTGTGTAATTTGGAGGAGCTACAGAAATCCACAGCTCAGGTGGGAGAATCTGTACACAGGGCAACTATAAGTCTGCATTCCACAAATCTGGCCTTTATGGAAGAGTGGCAAGAAGAAAACTATTGTTGAAAGAAAGACATAAGAAGTGATGTTTACAAGCTTACATGGCTTCTGGCAAACTGTAAACAGCACTTCTTATGTTTTTTTTTTTTTTTTTTTAGGTGGACGGCCATGTCTTGGTAGGTTTGCAGTTCAATTCAATAGTGTTCTCTAACAAACCACTGAGACCTTCACAGAACAGGTGTATTTATACTGAGATTTACTTACACACAGATGGACTCTATTAACTAATTAAGTGACTTCTGAAGGTAATTGATTTCACTGAATTTTGTTTAGAGGTATCAGAGTACAGGGGCTGAATACTTATGAACGTCACACTTTTAAGATTTTTATTTGATTAAAATTTTTAAAACCATGTATCATTTTCATTCCACTTCACAATTATGTGGTACATTGTGTTGTCTATCATTTAAAGTCACAATAAAATACATTTACGTTTGTGGTTGTAAGGTGACAAAATGTGAAAAAGTTCAAGGGGTATGAAAATTTTCTGGACCCACTGTATATATATATATATATATATGTGTGTGTGTGTGTGTGTGTGTGTGTGTGTGTTGGTGGGGGATCACCACTTAATATGTATTGTGGTTATGAACATTGCTGACATATACTGATGTATATAGAATAAATGCTGTAATGACACACATTGTACATTTTTTCTCCAAATGTAGAAATGACTGAAAGTTAACATCTGTATATTTTGGGGAAATACTCAGGTATGAGACAGAAAATATTATTTCTATATTTTAGTATGTTATCACCACTGATCATGACTTGGCACAAACATGACATTAACTTTGTGAAACATCTGTGACTCTGTGAGTTACAGTCTGCACAGTGGTGCGACCAAAGCAGATGGAAAATTCCTATTCATTTTTTGACAGGCTTTGTTGTGAAGAGAGCAAGGTTACCACTTTATTTTTACTCCTCTCCCTGGCAGGGAACTTCAGATGGATTTGCCATTCTTTTCCCTCCTGGGACCTGAGCTGCTGTGGAGGAAACCCTAGGCACTAATCTGTCTCCATTGTGCTGCTCAGAGCACCAGGGCCAGGGAATTTTCTTCAAGCATGGGCAGGTCAAGAGAGTCTTTATGGTAAATAAGCTCTGGGAACTACCAAGTCCCTTTCACTATTTAGAGTACAAGAAGGAAAAGTGGTGGTCACTTCAGGCTGTTCCGTCTCCCTGCCCTGAGCAATTTGTCCCACCTATCGTTCCTACAAGTGTACTGTTTTTTTTGTTAAACACAACAGTGTGTTTGGCAGTGTTATGGTGGTTGAGTGAGCACTGAATGACATGGCTTTTGTGGCCAGTTTAGAGAAAATCATTCCCATTATCTTTGATATCTTTGCAATGCTGACATGCTTGTCTAAGGCCTGTAATCTGAGTTGGGCAGAAAATTAGGTAAAGGTAAAACTCTGAAAAAGATAAAAGAGAAAGTGGTACAGTATTGTTCATAATGGTACAGTAAGCGTATTATTACAATTAATACACAACTATAAACATTTATAAAGGCCAGTACATATCATCTGTCGTCGATGGCTTTGCCAGCTTTCATGGTTTTTCAAATGTAAACTTTGTCACGATTATGTTATAATCAGCTTATGTAGGAGTCTTGCAGTTTTATGAACAGCACCCAACAGTAAGCAGTCTTACCAAAAAACAATGTCACCACCGCCGGAGACAACCTCATTTCTCTGGTGACTATATAAGTATATACACAATGTGTTATTGACTTATTGAGCAGTTTAATTATGTAGAAAATGTTTCATTTCCTGTTGATTGTAAACACTGTCTAAACACTGCTTCATCACATGGTAACAGTTTGTTATTTCTGTATCACATGATAAAGCACAGGTGTGCAGTTTTGTCTGTGTGGTTGGTGTGGCTGTAGGTTTTCATTTGAACTATTTCAGGCTCCTGATCAATAGTTTAAAGGCTGAAGTGAGTGCAGTCGGGAGAGCACATTGGCCCTTTCCTGATAAAATTGGACGCCCCTGCTTTAAAGCATTGCACACTGAACAAAGTCATTATAAATCCTTATTCTCTTCCTTTTCCCAATTTACTGTGAACAAACAAAAGACATACTTAATGGTCCATGACAAAACTGTGCCATTAATTCTATTGATGAGCAAGAGGCATTTGAATCCCATGGCAAGACCAGAGAATTAGAGTATGAGCCTCGGCTTTGGTTGACAACCAGTGGGTGATCTGTGCAATAGTATGACAGCTTAATGTGTGTGAATGCGCTGGTCTTTTAAATCCAATTCAAGTCCTTCTGAGGCACTCTTGTGTTAAAGATTGTTTGGGATGTGTTTGCTTTGCTATTATCTGTGACAGGAGAGTCTGTTAAGGTTATGGTGTGTATGAGAAGACCTGTGAGATCTGTCAGCAGGAATTCTATTCAAATCTCATTTCTCTCCCTGATGTGCTCACAATTTGTGTACCTCTAAACTTCATTCTCTTGATATTAATCTAAAACGTGTTTTGGTGACTGTGGACATTTTTGTATTGCTTTACAATCATCCTTTCATTTGATATGTATAAAAAATCTGATAGCTTGTCTCTGGAAATGATTTGAAAGCACTCACATGAGCTTGCTAGGACAGACAAAGGGAAGAGCAACACTTGAGGCTTGTTTGTTTTCTCTGGCTTTTACGTAAATGGTTTCTATTTTATATTGAATTTCTGTTGTGTCATTTTTATATGTGCTCTATAAATACATTGACATTGGTGTTGACATTTATTTCTGAAGCAGTTTCTTTTTTCTACCCATTTTGAGAGCAAAGGCTGCTCCAAATACTCAGTGTACTATGGTAAAAGGTTGAGGTAGGACACTGTCACTGCATTTAGCTCAGCGTTGGTGTCTCACACAAGTTAACTTATGGAAAACTCTGGATGACCCCAACCTTCTGAGCAATAGTGTATATCCCAATAAATGCTAAAAATAAGCTAAATTAAGCAACACCTCAAATATAACTTTACTGTAGGTTACTATGCATAAGTGTACATGATATTATGGAACCAGCCTAAAGTGAAGGAAAGACTAATAACTTCATTTTCTAATAGACATTACATGACATTATGTATGTTTAGACATTAATGGCGGTATATTGAGTTATTTTTTTAGGGAAGAATAAATTTGCACTGTTATATAAGCTGCACACAGATTACTTTTCATTCTGTTAAAGTGTCATTTTGTCAGTGTTGTCCCATGAAAAGATATACAGTGGTAACCCTACTTACGAGCATCCCTACTAACGAGTATTCCAGGTAACGAGTCGAGATCTCGGAATATTTTTGTTCCAGGTAACGAGCAAAATTCCAAATAACGAGTAGCGTAAATTAGTTCAAGTATGCCAAACCGCTAGGGGCGCTGCGGTCACAGCATCCCCTAGATGCTAGCGTAGAAGAAGAGGTCAGTCATTACCTTTGACCGCTGTCCAGTGAAAGTGAAAGTGCTAGTGAAAGCGACGCAAAGAAAGCAAAAGGTAGTGAACAAGAAAGTTAGATAAATGTTACTTTTCATATGATAAGTGTAACCATGCCATACATGTACGCCCGTCCTCCTGTCCTCCTTAGCCGCCAGCCTACATGAGCGCCATCGTCATCGCGTTTATGTTTTAAAAAACCCATATAAACACATTATTTAGCATATTAAAGTATACTGTATATTGGCCGGCTGACACGGATTAATCAGTTTTACGAGCTAACGAGCAAACCAGCTAACGAGCTCGGCTCCTGCACGGATTAAACTCATAAGTAGGGTTACCACTGTACTTAAATATCTGCAGAAATGTGAGGGGTGTACTCACTTTTGTGATACACTGTAAAAGCAGCTTTGATGAGATGTGAGGACAATTGGAATAAGCCTTTATAAATGTTTATGTAGGTTAAAGTCAGCTTGTTAAGATGAGTTTATGTAGCTTTATGAACAGTACCAAACAGTAAAATGTTAGCAAACTACTCATCTGCTGTGTCAAAAAGCCTAAAGCATGATCAAAATATGCAAATACCAGCGCTGAGCATACACAAGCACCTTCTGTGTGGGTAGGAGGCCAAAACTCAAAGAAAACTATGTTTTCAAAGACAGCCATATACACGAGGACAGGGTCTGAATCATCTTAGCGCATGTGGACAGGAGTACTGCACTGGAGGGATGCTGTTTTCCTTTTGTTGTTTGGCAGGTAGCTGCTGAGTCTTGCCAAAGCCTTATACCTGGATGAGCTCATGTCATGTACAGGCTTATGCTGAGTTGGTTAAGCTCTTTGTCACACTTCTGTGTGAAGATGATGGCTGCAGGTCTACACCATGAGTTAGTGGAAGGGGCTGATAATCGTTACTTTCTGCTGTGCTAAGTCATGTTGAATCTTATTTTAGCAGTCGCTGGGAGTATTCATCATTCCCCTTTAACACAGATGGTCAGTAGGAAAAAAGCTGGAGCAGAGATTTGGAGCATCTCTGGGGCCCTAACAGCACTGCCTGAAGTCTGCTGCTCTACACACTCAGGTCCTGTTGGATTTGCAGTCTGCAAAAGATCTGACGTTGGTGGAATGATCATTCTCTCTGCCAGCTGGGAGAAAGTGCTAACTGCTCTGGGTCTTGAAATGAACTCACGAAAGATTCTAGGTTCTAGATTATTAAGGATAGATAAGATACAAAGTATTCTTCATGAATGTTTCACTGAAAGTCATTAAAGAAACCACCTAAAGAATCAGTCAGATTTATATCTCCATTTCAGAGAATGGCTGGTGAAGGCTTTGCCCGTGTGAACCATCAGTGCTGAGATGTATGAAAACTATCCCTTGGGTTTCTGTGTTCTCTACAAAGGATTTGCAGGCAGTTTCTTTCAAACTGCTACAGTGCAGCGCTATAGGCACTATAGGTTTGAAGTGGATATGTTGTTATGACTAAGTATATACACTCTGTGTGCTAAGTTTCAAGAGGAACTGAACAGAGCATTGAGAGGTGTAGATTCCAGAGCTTTGTAGCCAACAGTCATCTTCCAGATAAATATTTGCAATTAAATGTTGCAAGTATTAAAATAGAAAATAGCTTCCAAATGATGACAGGCACAGCTCAGATAGAGATTTACAGTGTAGGTAACCCTACTTAGGAGTTTAATCTGTGCAGGAGCCGAGCTCGTTAGCTGGTTTGCTCGCTAGCTGGATGCATTTTCCCCATAAGAATACATGTAAAACTGATTAATCTGTGTCAGCCGGCCAATATACAGTATACTTTAATATGCTAAATAATGTGTTTATATGGGTTTTTTAAAACATAAACGAGACGACGACGACGCTTGTGTAGGCTGGCGGCTAAGGAGAGGGAGACCGACGGTGCTCGTGTAGGGTGGCGGCTAAGGAGGACAGGAGGACGGGCGTACATGTATGGCATGGTTACACTTATCATATGAAAAGTAAAATGTATCTAACTTTCTTGTTCACTACCTTTTGCTACCTTAGCGTCGTTTTCACTAGCACTTTCACTTTTACTGGACAGCGGTCAAAGATATTGACTGACCTCTTCTTCTACGGTAGCATCTAGGGGATGCTACGACCGACAGCGCCCCTAGTGGTTGGCATACTTGAACAAATTTACGCTACTTGTTACTTGGAATTTTACTCGTTACCTGGAACAAAAATATTCCGAGATCTCGACTCGTTACCTGGAATACTCGTTAGTAGGGATGCTCGTAAGTAGGGTTACCACTATATTTAGGAATGCTACCATGATTTATACTCACCCCTGACTCAACTGATGAAATACATAACATTCTTGCAATATGGAAGCTGGAAGATATACAGGCATTTCAAGTATAAATTATGTGCCTATGAATGCTCACATCTGTGTTAACCTCTTGCCCCACTGTTATGACAGGGTGTGTTAGAGAGACACTGCATTGTGAATACTTTTTTGACCATAATCTATGTACAGTTTGACTGTTGTGTGTCGAAAGCCAAAAAAGAGCCTGGAAATTCAAATTACACCTCCTTGTACTTGACATGATATTCAGAGTTTGAACAGTAGAGCCCTTAAATTGACCTATTAAGTGCAAAGTGTGTCCAGCAGAACATGCATTGTTTAATAGGTTTGAATGTACTGCAGTCACATTGGTTTGCTTTGTGCTATTACAGTCTTTGGGAAGATCTGCATATGTTTTTGGATTGTATGTAAATTCTCTGGAGGATAGTTCTATGATAGCATTCTTAAAGGGAATGGAATGATTGGCATACAGTATTTTGTCAGATCCATCATGTGTTGCATTGTGAATATGATCTTTTACCCTCAAATAGGCAACTAAGAGTACCAAAGACAAGGACAAACAGGTTTAAGAACTTATTCTACAGTCAGTAGAACTATTAAGTAGTGTTTAGATTAAGGTCTTTATATGAGTGTGTGAGGTTATATAAAAAGAATACAATATGATTGTTGTTCTAATTTGAGAAGCAGAAAATATGTATTTGATGAAACAATGTTTTGTGGGTGGAAGTGTGATTGTAATTGAAGCCATTGTGGCATGCAAGATACATTTCAGAGAAATCTGACAATAGTATATTGTAGTAAATGTGAGTTATAATAGAGATGTCTGATTGAGTGCATAATTTGCATCTTCATGAAGACTTTTGATACAGGTTTAAATACTTACAACTATTATAAATAATAGTTGCGTTTCCATTGCAGTTTTGCGCAAAACTTTATCGATATTCTGTTTTGTCGAAAAAACAATTTGACAAAACAAGTTTCGCAATTGCGGTGTTTCCATTAAATGTGAAATACTTTTATAAAATCTCATGTGAATATGTCTGTTCTCGCGATAAGTCATTACAAACATGGCGGCAGTGGATGTAAACACATACTTCAGCTTTATACATACTGCTACCACGGCACTAGTGCTCATCATCAGCCATCAGAGGAGACGGCGAGTTATCGAGGCTTTGGAGTGACAAGCCCCTTATACTTGGGAGCGGCTACATATGCGGCGTTTTGGGGAAACTGTAGTCGATGATTTTACAGAAGAGCTGTGGATTCAACATTTTAGAATGACACACTCAACTTTTAATGAACTTTGTGATGCTGTGAGATCTCTAGTGGAGCAGCTGCACATTGTCCAAGGATTCTCCTCGTTATTCCAAATATGCCGCGTCATCTTCATCCTCTTACTTTCTGTTGTTGTCTTCTTCTTCGTCGTCTTTTTTGCCAATAGAAATGTCCAGTTGTTGATCACGTGACTCCCTTAATGCGAAAAAAGTCCATTCGAGTGTTTCCATTACACTTTTGCGATATAAACCAATTTCGATACGACTGAAAAACCACCTCATCTCAGCACAAAAGACTTTTATCCAAAAACTTGAGTTGTGTTTCCATTAAGCACATTTTTTATTCACAATTCTAATTTGCGATATTTCCGGGTCAATGGAAACGCGACTAGTGATACTTATGTATATATTGTGATGCTGCTGCAAAGCCACCCAGAGAAAAGTGACTTTCTTAGAAGAATCCAACGATAAAACTGATTTGTTTAACTAATACACAAAAGAAACTTTGTGCATTATTTACATTTCTGTATTGCTTTAAACAGTTTGTGAAACAATGGCCATTCCATCAACACTGTATACCCACATAGATTAGATCAACTTAACCAGATAGATTAAAACAGCAATTCTCAACTGGTAGGTCGTGACCCAAAAGTGAGTCGCGGACAGTTTGTAAAAAATAAATACATTTTAAAACAATTAAAAATTAAAAACAATTAAAGCTTATTTGATGATGTATGCATTTATCTTGAACAAAAAGAGACAGAGAGGCAGCGTCAGACGCACACAGCATACTCGTTGCCATGGTAACCACCATTTCTTTACCCGTTACCCTTAAATTTGTGATGATGTTCAGAGGCAAGATGGCAAAACGCAAATATAACCCGGAGCATTTGAAAAATTGAAATTTTTGTTCACTGAGGACAAACACGGACAGAAACCTCAGTGTGTTATTGGTAATGAAGTGCTGGGCATGAAAACATCCAAAGTAATGCAACATTTACAAACGAAACATGTATGTAAAGCCAAACCAGTAGAGCTTTTTAAAAGAGTACTTCATTAGCTGAAGGCACAGACGTAATTTGGGGATGGGACGGGACATGTCACTTTCACTTTTTAAAAAGGCAGTTTTGGTCCCCTGTAGCTGTTACCTTCCAAAAACAATGTTACGCTGTATTAAAAGGAGACGAGTCGAAATCCAAGCCGCTCAATCTGAAGCCTGTTTAACTTTAGACCGCGCACAAGCTCATCAATTGGCTCTGCCGTTTCTTGCTAGTGTGTGATTGGCTGTCCCTGCTGTCACTCCATCAAACAGCGTCTGGACTTGTAAACCGGTGTTTTGCAAGTTAGCCAGCAGTCTATGTTCACCTACCACTGCATGTTGTTAACATGTTGGACGTTTGTTCTGTCTGTGTCACGTCAGCTTGACGTATTTTAATATCAGAGGTTTTATATTAAAACCATTAACATTAACATTTGAATCTGTGTCTGTGTGTGCGTCTACCAGTCTGTGATAAGTTGAACTATCTATGAACTATACCTATGAATGAGGTATAATTGTATGCAAATGAGGTCTGCTGACCTTACAGTCCAGACATGAGTGTAAAATTGGTGGTAATGAGTTGGAGTGAAATTGACTGAAAAGGATTGGGTGATCATTTTATGCTGCATGCTTTTAACAGTTTATAAATATTTAATAATAATATGTAATAATGTATTAATATTTCTTTAATGATAAATATGCATTTTATAATTTTATTAAAAACACTTAATAGTTATTATTAGTATTTTATTAATAGTAATGACTAAAATATAAATCATAATTTGTATGTAATGTATTGTAATAATAATAATAATAGTTATTAGTTTGTTTAATAATAGTAATGTAATTCATAATATTAGTTTACTGTATATTCCAGCACCCCGCCCTGCTGGTCATGTCCCTCTCAAAGCTTTTTTTTTTTCAAAAATAGATTTGTTTGGTTTTATATAAAAGTGGGTCATGACTTAATGACCATGAGGAAATGTGGGTCCTGGGCTAAGACCAGTTGAGATCCCCTGGATTAAAATATTAGAATACATAGCCCACAACTTGAAATACTGGAAGATAGCAGTACCAGTCACAAGTTTGGACACACCTTCTGGACATTCACTGGTTTTTCAGGATTTAAAAATCTTCTGCATTGTAGATTAATGCTAAAGTCATTCAAACTATGAGTAAACACATATGTAATCATTTAATAAACAAACAAGTGTTAAACAAACCAGAATATGTTTTATATTTTAGATTCTTCACAGTAGGCACCTCTTGCTTAGATGCAGCTTTCTTGGCATTTTCTCAGTCAGCTTTGTGAGGTAGTCACCTGGAATGGCTTTCAGTTAACAGCTGCGTCTTGTCAAGAGTTCATGACTTACATTTCTTGCCTCTTAATGTGTTTGAGACATCAGTTGTGTGTTTACTTTGAAGTAAAATCTAAAACACATTTTGGTTTGTTTAACACTTTTAAGTTCACTACATTAGTCCTTATGTGTTCCTTCATAGTCTGGATGACTTCAGTATTAATTTACAATGTAGGAATAAAATTAAAAACTAAGAACTTGGAATGAGAAGTTGTGTCCGTACTTTTGACTGGTACTGTATATAAAAAAGGAAATAGAAGATAAAAATTCTGAATCTTTGTCAAAAATCTTCAGGAGAACATCATGAGGAAGAGCACATTACAGCTTATTACAGTAGTACAGAACGAGTGGTTCTTACAGATGTGATAGTTGAAAATTTAGGCAAAAAGAATATTGTTCAAGTACATATCTGTGTGTAATTTGAGGAATATTGTTTGAAAAAAAGTGGTATGGACATTTAATAGGAAATTAGGGCTGGATAACTGAATGCAATATTTAATTTTTCACTACATACATACAGTACTTACTAGTACATACATATTTGCTTGGCATGATGTTCCTAAAGTAATACACATAATTTAGTTACAGTGTTCAATATTGGGTTGGTGTTGAAGGTCTGGATGGACACATGATCTTATCGTAATATTTAACTTTGTACGGACATATATGAATTAATTCATATTATATTATTTTGACATCATATCTAGCTAAGTGTTGGAGCTTCTCTTCATGTTTATCACACAAGAAGAAGAGCCTGCATACTGTGAAAGTGAAAATAGGTATCCTGCTTCCACTGACCTACCAGCAATGCACCTTAACTCAAAAAAAACAGTGCTTATTCTAATAAATTATCATTATATCTATAACACAAATTTTAAGCTTTTATAGATTTGGAAAAGCAGCAAACATCTAATTTAAAGCTATTTTAAATTCACAAACCTGCAAAAGTAAACCTCACACTGGTGACAGTTCTGCTGTAGTACAAAACAGGTTCTGGCAGAAAGAAAACATGCTCGTGGAAAATAGCATTGTGTTTTTCTGATTGCTAAGTGTTAGGTGTCATTGTTTCATTTAATTCTAAAACTCACCATTTCACCAGCGTGTTTTCACTGCACGGCATGCTCTAAGAAATACACATTATACACTGTTTTACCCTCAAAATTACAGTCAAGTAATATCTAAACAGTGTAGGGATGTAGTAGTCCCTGGAGTATATATATATATACACATTGTACACAAATATTTCTCAGTTTAAACATGTACTCAAGTACCTTTTGTCATTGTTTAAACAAACCTCCAAACAATTTAATAGGACTGCACAATTACATGGAATGTAAAATTATGGAATGCAAACCATCAAGACCGGCATGAAAGATGTTTAACATGTGGGATTTTACAAATAAATGATACATGCCGCAAAGACATCATGAGAAAGAACATGTTAAATGAGTTGAACTTGTTTATCGAGTGCTTTATATGTTCTCACATTAGACTGTCTACATATGTTTCAGTTTCCCAGAGCACTGAGGGATGGAGCGCTTCATCTTCTCCCTCCTGGTGTTGGCGGTTTCTGCCTCAGGACAGCTCTGCCCCAAGCGCTGCATGTGCCAAAACCTGTCCCCATCACTCGCCATCCTCTGTGCCAAGACAGGCCTGCTTTTTGTGCCCACGGTCATCGACCGGCGAACAGTGGAACTTCGTCTCACTGAAAACTTTATCACAGCAGTGAGGAGGAGGGACTTTGCTAACATGACAAGCCTCCTACACCTGACACTGTCACGCAACACCATCAGCCAGATCATGCCTTACACCTTCGCTGACCTCAAACGGCTGCGGGCGCTGCACCTGGACAGCAATCGTCTCAGTGTAGTCACTGATGACCACTTCCGGGGTCTGACCAACTTGAGGCATCTTATTCTAGCCAACAATCAGCTTCATAACATCTCCCCACATGCTTTTGATGACTTCTTGGGGACCCTTGAAGATCTGGACCTGTCATACAATAACCTAGTGGATATCCCTTGGGAGACCATTGGGAGGCTTACCAACGTGAATACACTCAATATGGACCATAACCTCATAGACCATGTACCCTTAGGAGTCTTTTCCAACCTGCACAAGTTGGCCCGTCTGGATATGACTTCTAATAAACTGAAAAAAATTCCCCCTGATCCTTTGTTTCTTAGGATACCAGTTTATGCTAAGTCTAAGGGCTCTCCTCTGTCCTCACTTGTTCTTAGCTTTGGAGGAAACCCCTTACACTGTAACTGTGAGCTCCTCTGGCTGCGGAGACTTACAAGGGAGGATGATCTAGAGACTTGTGCATCACCTCCTGATCTTACTGCTAAATACTTCTGGACAATCCCAGAAGAAGAGTTCATTTGTGACCCACCTGTGATTACAAGGAGGTCTCCAAAAACCTTTGCTATGGAAGGCCAGCCAGCCAGCTTGAAATGCAAAGCCAATGGTGACCCAGACCCAGATATCCACTGGATCTCTCCTGAGGGCCGTTTGATCTCCAACACATCTCGCACTCTAACCTTCAGCAATGGCAGCCTGGAGATAAACATCACTTCTTTAAAAGACACAGGAGTGTTTACCTGTATTGCATCTAATGCTGCTGGGGAGTCTACAGGCACTGTGGAACTGGTGGTCAATCCACTTCCTCATCTGGCCAACAGCACTAACCGATTACGGGAGCCTGATCCGGGACCATCTGATATCCTAACATCTGCCAAGTCCACCTCAACCTCTAGCAATGACACAAGGACTCTGGAGAAGAAAGCAGTACTTGCGGAGCTCACTGCAAACTCAGCTCTCATTAGGTGGCCTTCACAACAACATTTCCCTGGGATCAGGATGTACCAGATTCAGTACAACAGTACATCCGATGACACCTTGGTCTACAGGTAAGAAAATGTTCTTCTTGGTTTTGGTGTTGATACAAAGACGTGTCTCTTTTGAACAGGCACATGATGACACTGTTGAGCATTTAATAACTCCTAGCATCATCCCTTTTTATGACTCAGCAGACAACAGGGAATTCAGCAGGATCACTTTATAGTGATGAGGCAAGAAATGTCATCTTATTTGTCAGGCGGTTAGAGACAAGAATGACTTCAGTGTGCAGCATTTCATCCTCTTTTGGAAATGTCCTTTGTGTACAAGGAATGAAGAAGGGGACATTAATGGTCAGAATGTTTGCATTGCTTAGACTGTTGGTTTTATTTGGGCCCCTATTTTGACACATTTTATGATCATTGGCTTAAAGAATGTGGTGCTTAAGGAGACACCATGTATTCCAGACATCTGACACCAAATGCTAGTTTAAAAAAAGTAAAAGCCTTTGTTAGGATCTGTGTTTGATGTTCTGGTCCTGTTGGGTCAGAGACTCTGTGTACTATACTCTGTCTCTGCTTATATTGACTTGGAGGGAGAGTGGAGTGTGTAGTAAGATCATGTTTGTTAAGATGCTTAAGTTGTATGTATAACAGTAGCCTCAGGCTATAATTTGTAGACAAAATGCTTTTTTTAAAAAAAAGAAGAGCAAACATTGCCAGGTCCTTCTGCAAAACAAGAAGAAGCCCAAATATGATTAAGAGTGAATCAGTGTAATTCGCAGAGGAACTGGGTCGACCAAATGAGAAGATCAGCTTGCCAAGCTTGTTGCTTACGCATGAGACACAGTCCAAAATGTTCAGCCAATAGCTGCTGTTTCTCAGTGCCCATTTCTATCTTCTCTAGGCTATACCAAATCCCTACAACATTGTGTTCCTAATTACATTTCAATGAGTATTTCCAGAAAGTATTTGAGAGATTTTACTTTCTTTTCATTGGTAAAGCTCAAAAATCAGGAGGAAACCCAGTCTGACTGAGGCCACCTTGCATTGATACAGTGTCTTGGGACTGGTTATTGACTCTGATGCTGGTGACACTTTCATGCAGCTGAGTTTTGTGTGAAATCAATCGGAACCCTGACAGCCCCCACAAACACAGAGTTGGTCTATGGAACTGTGTGGTCTGAGTCATCAAAATGAATTTTCACTGATTCACTCTTCACTGTGGGAGTCACTGAGTGAGGACAGAACACTCATCTTCAAGATGACGGGACTTCTTTTTCTGTGGATTCTTGCTTTCTAATGACTGTATTGTGACCATATGTGTCTGACAGGCCTTACGCATGGTGTAATCATCTACTGCACATCATGTTCTTGGAAGTGGTTTCTTATGATGTGAGGTGGATATAACACTTATAATTGCTGTAATTGTGTTGTCTGGGTTTATGCTACACAGTAAATCTGCCAGTGTTAAATCAACACTCTTAGAGTTAAATTAACACTGAGGGTGTAAAAATTTAACACTCTCAGTGTTAATTCAACTCTAATAGTGTTGATTTAACACTGGCAGATTTACTGTGTAGGAACTAATTAAAATATTTTCTGCAGATTTTTAGTGCATATTTTAAATGTTTTTGTTTATTTTTTTAAAAATCTGACAATATTTAATGTGCCATTAATGTGACTTTTGCATGGGCCACATTGTGTAGTTTTCCAGAATGTTAAAGTCAATAAATGAAGAGTGTGTGTAATGCAGTGTACTAAGACTGCATCTAAATTTGACAGCAGAAAGAATAATGTCCTCCTTTTCTGAAGCAAGCTCAAATTAGGTTAAGCTCCAAAGTTTCACTGTGTGGTACTGAATGTCCCCAAAACGGCAAAACCTTTGGGGCTTGTTTTTGTAGAAGTTGCTTTTTTTTTTTTTTTTTTTGAGGCTGGTTTCTCTCAATACAGACTTTTGAGAGAGATCATTTGCTAAGATAAAAGCAAACAGGCTTGGCAGTGTCTGCAGTGTGCATGTTTAAATCAGCCATTTCAAATTGGAAACTAACCCTTGGTGTATTAAACAGTTGGAACATGCAAAGTACTGTAGCATGCTTATTAACACTAACACACATTATTCTGAATGCCTCTTTTCCTTTTATGGGGGAAATGTTGTGCCAGATATATACAGAGAACATAACAAGTGGAAATTGTAGGTAGATCAGGAACTTTTTACAGAATATGACATTATAAGAGGCCCTCTGGGTGAACTGGTGGGTAACTTATGCTCACTGTTGAAACAGTGGACAGATGGTTGGGGCAACCTGCTTGCCTTTGCCCCTCTTGTGTAGACTAGTTGTGTATGATGGTTAGAAACAAATGAGATTTTATTCAAAGCTTTCATTCAGTTCACAAGTGGCAGACTTTTCAGCTGAGAGATGAGCAGACATATTATCTCAGATACTGGTGGTTGCTGTGATAACTCAACCATTGAGCTCCAGTATCTATAATCTCATTGTCTAAGGCTCCAAATCCCCCAAATCCAAATGACTCTGGTGCTAGAAATAAAGGCCATTATACCCAACACAGGGCAGCATTAAAGGGCACATGTGAGTTCTAAAATTATGCTTTCTAGCACCTGACCAGACCCAGATGCCATTTGATGGTGAAAAATTAATTACACAAGGGCCCACTTTTTGCTAAGCCAGATAACATGCAGGTGTTTAAATTGGCACAGCTTAAAATGAACTGCTTATAGTATGTTATGATGTATAATAAATCTTAGGTTTGATGCAGCAGTAATTCATAATTGAAATAAACTGTAATGATGCACTTGTAGTTGTTGTTGGCAGAAGTATCTGCTCAGTATCATATCATGATACAGAGTTACTGGGGTTCTTACAGTGCTGGTGAAAGGTGAAATATTGCGATTGTTGACTATGGGTGCTGTGCGTTTGTCAGTAGTACGCTACTTGTTTACATTTTTACAATGCAGTGGAAGAGTCTAATGGATGAATATAGATTAAAAAACTGCCATCTAGTGGTCAGGGGTTTAAATATGATAAAATGTATTTTTGTCTGCTATAAATCTTTGCATATAAATTAATAATTATTAGAGTTATTGTGTTTTTGAGAATTGATACAGTATCACAAAACAATATTATGATAATCAAGTGTACTGATAGTTTATTACATCCCTATTTGAGACAGTACATTATTGTGTGTGTGTGTGTGTGTGTGTGTGTGTGTGTGTGTGTGTGTGTGTGTGTGTGTGGGTGTGTGAGGCCCGGGAAGATACACACAGGACAACAACTTAAAAAGATATTTGGGGTCCATTTATTATCTACCTGGATCTCAAATATGTAGCCTAGAATGAGGAATTTAGATCAAAGTGCACTATAGCTTGAGTTAGAATAAACAAAAATATAAATTTCAGTGGACTCAACTTAATTATCCTTTCTGGATGCCACTCCCTTACAAGTATGCAACACAAAGAAAACAAATAAAGAAAACTAATTACAAGTACAAATGTGTAGTGGCTGTGGTAAGGATAAACACACCAGTCTAATCAGACAAATTCTCTTAATTATACACATATATACATCAAACGGTCTCTTCTTTGAAATATCAGCACTCACTGTACTCATGTGTAAATCTCCCAAACACATGTAGCCTTTACCAAGGAGTTTAGCTCCTCCTATTCACAGTAGCTACATGAACAGAAATTTGAATATTTACTGTCTGCTATTATCAATAGTGTAATGTTTTGCATTCCCACTGTAACCAACTACCAATAACTTTGACACTAAACTTAACTGAGAAGTTGCCTTACAGCTTTTAACAGCTAATATTACAAATGCAAATTGACCTGCTAACTAGTGAGAAATCCTTCACGCACACACACTTCATAGCTTGTGCTTTTTACCTAAAAAAAAGATTTGGCATCCTGCTGTTAAACATCCAAAATAGCAAATAAGTTAACCTTTGGAAGTATATTTTAACGTTCTGAGCATTAGAATTGGACTATTTTCACCTTTTTCCTCACAGTTAGCACACAACAGCTCTAACTAGTTTTGCCAGATCTCGCGATAGAAACAAGCAACAAGCTTTATGAAAACAGTATAAAGGTAAACATTTATTATGACATAAATAACACCAAAATTATGCTAAACACTTTTAATATAAAAATTAGAATAACTTACATTATTTAATAAATTATTAGAAAAACTTCAATTCTTTGATTCATTTAAAATCTTTTAATGTCTGATCAAAAGAAAAGTGCATTTTGCATCTCTCATCTGAGGTCGAAGCCATTCTTTCAGTGCACTCTTTGCCCCACTCTTTTTTTCCATGTTTTCCCCACTTACTCAAGCTCATTCTTATTTTGCGCCTCATCACTCTGGGTGCTGCCTGCAGTGTGTTTGGGTGTATGAGTGGACAACTTGGGCGGGAGTGATAAACAGGAAACGGACATGGAATGGACAAACGACCTACCACTCGCCTTTTGCTTTATTATGGGTAGCTTTTAGATAATCAAAGAGTTTCACTCAGAAAGAAAGTCAAGCCCAAATAAGCAACTTCACGTTCAAAAACAAGCCCAAAAAACTGTAACCTGCAACTCGAGATTTGCAAGCAACTTTAGAAAAAACAAGCCCAAAGTCACTTATTATAAGCAGACTTGGCAACACTGGCTCTAACTAGCTCCTTGTTTTTCTGGCTGCACTGACTCTCTTTTTGCTCTGTGGAAATGTGCCCCCAAATGGCCTTAAAGGTACAGTAACTTATTAATACCCTCAAATTAAGGTAAGTAAGGTGAAACTAATAGTCTCTAAATTTCACTTGTCTACATATAATATATATATATATATATATATATATATATATATACAGTATATAAATATGTATGTATGTATAAATAATATTTAATTTTATGAGAATAACATGTTGCCTTTAGGTTTTTTTTCCCCATAATTCTAACATACTGAATCTCATTAGAGAGCTAGTTAATGTAATGCTTTGTATCAGTTAATTTTGTCATCCAAATGAACCAAAAACTTAATTTACTTGAGCATCTTCTTTCAATATTTTTGCAGTAGGTATAAAGTTTAAACCCTGGAATTGTATGTATAATGTCATAATTTAAAGCAAAGCAAAGATAGGCCTCTCTACATTTAGAGAAAATCTGAAGTTCATTATACTCCTGTCTGACTGGCTAAAGGGAATGTAGTGGCCAGAGTCATTTGCATAAAGTTGAAATCTACTGACCTTTCTTGGCACACTAGCAAGTCATACTCCACAGCAGCACTCTCCATTTAAACGAACAGGATGTGGTGCTGCAAATGCTCACATAATCTACACGTGACCAATATTTACAGAATAAATTGCTGGCAGTAGTTTGAAGTGTACAGTAGTGAAATAATGGAAGGTCATAAATATTTGCCTTTGCTCTACTCCCAATAGGAATTTATCACACTTGGCTTGCTTTAGATTCAACCTGACATTAACGATGGAGGCCTGAATCAACATGTGACAGTGATGTCATCTGGAAATTAGAATAATGTATTATTAATTCAAAAAAGCACTCCGATACAGTGTTATTTCACATTCTGAAGTCTTGCTGAAAGAAAGAAAGAAAACAAAATGATTCCCATGGTGCATCACTGTTTACTATTGCTTATAATTTCCATTTTGTGCAGTTGCTTTTTCCACCATCTTATTGACTTGGCACAAATCCCACTTGTAACATAGCTCTCCATCCTCACATGTTCTTATGTGGTTTTACTGTCAAAATCCATATTAGATCTAATGCCATTGCTTGCAAGAAGGTTAAGTGTTTAATTAAAACAGGCTAAAGGGGACGTGTGAAAATAGCTGCAATTTTCTTTGCAGCGAATTGCTATCAGCAGTTGCTGGAAATTAATAAAAAACCAGCATGTATTGTTAAGGCAGGTTTTTAATACCAACTGTGTAGGAATTTAGAAGAAAGGTCAGCAAGCATGTTTCCCTGTGAGTGTGGATGAAGCCCTCTTCAATCGGGCCTGATTAGCAGATGGTTAATGTGTGAACTGGGAGACAGCATTAATGTGTCATCCATCATGAATGACTGATGAGCTGATTAAGATGACTCTGAGGAAGGTCATGTCTGGACTCTGGCAATGAAGGGTGTGAACTCAGTTCCTCACTTATTAGTAATAAGACGTTAAATAATATGGTAGTTATTAATAGCAAGATTGTTTGGACTGATGTAGGGTTGCCATGATTATTGGATTCAAATGTAAGTACTGAGTTTTTTTTTAATCATTGACTAAAGACTCACCTTCTTGATGAATCACCAGTTTGCATGAAAAAATACATACATATGTGAAGTATTATTACCAATAAAGAGCCTGATGTCAAGGTCATATATATATATATATATATATATATATATATATATATATATATATATATATATATATATATATATATATACACACCTAATTACTCAAATAATCATCAAATTAATCAGTAGATTATGGGATTGCTCAGTGCTGACAGCTTCAGGCTGAAGCCAGGCTGTTTGGCTGTTTTGGATTGTTTGTGACCAAATAGTCAGCTATCAGAGAAGATTAGAGGCCACAATCCAGATTATGGTCTGACAAATCCCAGTACTCACTGGTTTTGCATACAGCCTTACATGATTAGAGATTTGCTAATCAGTTGGTAGCATGTGTACAGTTGTTTGCACTGAGCTGAGCTATTAGGTCACCATCCCTTACTAGAACCCTAATTGGATTGTGCTTCTCAACAAAAGCCTGGCCCGGCTCTAATCAAATATGCATAGGAAGCTGATGAATTTTCTTTGAAAAGTAATTAGGGAGAAAAGCACACCCACAAAACCACACATAATCCAACATCGCTGTGTAAAACAGCTGTTCAAATCCCCATCATGTATAGTACATACTGCCTAAAGTTGAGGCTGTCTCATTTGCATTTCGATCTATTGTTCCTCCTTGTTCCTCTGTCTTGCCTAGAGTTTTCATCATCATTCCCACGGAGTCCCAGATCAATTTTTAATTACGAGCATCAACATGCCTCCACTCACCTCCCTTCCCTCAGACTGCAAGTGCAAAGATTAATTAAAGTGACGTGCCACAGCCCTACAGATAAAACAAGACTTCCTCTGTCCAGATAGTGATTTTAATGTCAGCTGACAACAGGTTGCTTTTAAAAAAGAGCTAATCCAGCAAAACAAAAGTACTTTTAATCAATGTTCTGGAAATGCTAAACAGGGCTTTGCTTCAGAGTGTGATGTTTTAAAGAACTGGTAACCTAATTGTTTAAGTGGTTATGGTTTGTACACCAGTTAGCCTTCACACACATAATTTGCTGTGTTATATTCAGTCCTTCAGATTCAACCTACTGTACTGTAGAAATGGGGATAATTTACATTGCTGCTTTGTTTTTGCTTAGTCTTCCACATTCTAAACAAAGGTCATATTATTTCTAGCTGTTGGAACTTTAAAAATGTACCCAATCCTGTACTTCTACACTTCTCCCAGTTTCTAGATGAACATATACTTCCTCATGTCCAATATATTATATATATATATATATA